>VXBR01004351.1:1261931-1296329 GCA_013400215.1 Cisticola juncidis | reverse complement strand
GTCTTGCCGCGGTCCGAGAGAGGGAGGGCGAGGAGGCGGGTCGGGTGGCTCCGCTCGGCTGCCGGCGCTCACCGCACGCTCCGCTCCCCTCCGCAGGCTCTGGGCTCGCCCTGCCCCGCCGTGTGCCAGTGCCCGGCGGCCGCGCCGCAGTGCGCCCCGGGCGTGGGGCTGGTGCCGGACGGCTGCGGCTGCTGCAAGGTCTGCGCCAAGCAGCTGAACGAGGACTGCAGCAGATCGCAGCCCTGCGACCACACCAAGGGGCTGGAGTGCAACTTCGGGGCCAGCCCCGCCGCCCTGAAGGGCATTTGCAGAGGTAAGCGGCCACCCCGCTCCCCCGGCACGGACCCCGCGCCCCGCGGTGCCGGGGTTCGGTAATTTCGAGCCCATGTATGGTTATGCTTTGTTGTCGGTAGCTTGGCAGAAAGGCACATGACTTCAGCAGTCTGGAATGCGATTCAGTATGTCTGGGCTCCGCTAAACGCACATAAGGAAAAGTGATTCCTGACTAAGTTATTGTTCTGGCCCCGCGTCCCCGGGGCGTTGTAGGGAGCTCCGCCGTACACCGAGTTTAACAGACCAGCAAATACCTGTGCTTAAACCAGCGATTCCCGCCGCTCACTTCCTTCTTTCCCTTCCTGTTGATTTCTGCAGCACAGTCCGAGGGAAGACCGTGTGAATATAATTCCAAAATCTACCAGAACGGCGAGAGCTTCCAGCCGAACTGTAAACACCAGTGTACGTGCATAGATGGAGCTGTCGGCTGCATCCCGCTCTGCCCGCAGGAGCTCTCTCTTCCCAACCTGGGCTGCTCCAGCCCCAGGCTGGTCAAAGTCCCCGGGCAGTGCTGCGAGGAGTGGGTCTGTGACGAACGCAAGGATGCGCTGGAGGAGCTGGAAGGCTTTTTCAGCAAAGAGTTTGGTCTGGATGATTCCGAAGGCGAACTAACCAGGAACAATGAGCTGATTGCCATTGTGAAAGGAGGCCTCAAAATGCTACCTGGTGAGTGTGGATTTTTCTGGGTGACAGTTAAGGGAAGGGGGCCGGAGGGTGCCTAAGTGACTCCTTAGAGCCCAAAGGAAAGAAAGAAACGTAGTGAGAGAATATATTTAAACTAAGCCCTCCTTTTCTTTTCCAGTTTTTGGAACCGAGCCACAAAGCCGAACTTTTGAGAATCCCAAATGCATTGTGCAAACAACCTCTTGGTCCCAGTGCTCAAAGACGTGTGGAACTGGCATCTCCACAAGGGTGACAAATGACAATCCTGACTGCAAGCTCATCAAAGAGACCAGGATATGTGAAGTGAGGCCATGTGGCCAGCCCAGCTATGCTTCCCTAAAGGTAAATACAGATTCTTCTGGCGTTCCTCTTCTCTGTAAGCTGCTTCAGGTAGGGGGTAAAGGCTGGAAAAGGATCTCCCACTAATAATGTTATTGCCTTTCCTTTGCAGAAGGGAAAGAAATGTACCAAGACGAGGAAGTCCCCCTCCCCGGTGAAGTTTACTTACGCTGGATGTTCCAGTGTGAAGAAGTACCGGCCCAAGTACTGCGGCTCCTGCGTGGATGGCAGGTGCTGCACTCCCCAGCAGACCAGGACTGTCAAGGTCAGGTTCCGCTGCGACGACGGAGAAACCTTCACCAAGAGCGTCATGATGATCCAGTCCTGCCGATGCAACTACAACTGCCCGCATGCAAACGAAGCCTACCCCTACTACAGACTTGTCAATGACATTCACAAATTCAGGGACTAAGATGGGTTGGGGGGGGATGCAAAACAGAATTCTGAAGTACCCAGCCATGGAGAAAGGACCTTTGATGGAAGTTGTGCCTTGCCCATTTAAAGGGCAACATCGAGATGTTACAGGAGTGCACTGTGCAACTGGACACTAATGCAACAGAGATTTAAGCATACTTAAAGCTTCATAATAGTGGAGCAACCTTACTGCTTCTTTTTGGAGCACCTTATCTAATTATATACTGTTTTCTGTTTGTAAGTGATCAGATTAATGTTTTGTTCTGGTTATGAAAACTTTTCTGTCCCATTTGACACTATGCTTCTCCCTCTCCCTTCAGTCTTCTCCCACCCTTTCCCAACTAAGTTGGGAGTTACATTCCTTCCTGAGGTGGGCACTTGTGGGGTGTTCACAGTGGCAGCTATTGTGTACCAACTGTAGTTTAATGGCAAACAGAAATCAGTTGTTTTGAAGATAAGTATTTTATTTATCAAACTGTAGCTTTTTGTTTGTTTCCTCCGAGTTTTTTTTACCCCTTCCAGCCCCTGTAATACTGGAATAAGTTGTAAATGATTTTAATTTTATATTCGATGAATTAAAAGAATTTATTTATGGAATTAATCATTTAATAAAGAAATATTTACCTAACTACTCTTAGTAGAGCCTATTTTGATAGGCAACAGGCTTAAATACAGCACATGCAAGAGGTTTCTGTGAAGACTTTGAATTCTGAGAAGTTTGGGTTCTCTGAAAGTTAAAGCAAGTCCTACTTGCAGATGCAGAAATGTACTAAATAGCCAGGTCTAACTCTTTGGATAAATGATGCTTTGAAGGGGTGGCTGCAGTCTGCAATCCCATGCTCTAGAAAATAGACATAGAAAGAGCTTCTTGGCACAGAATGCAAATCTTTGATAGACTGAAATGTTAATTAGACTGTCAGATTATTCAAACCGTCCTGGCATTTGCAACATAAGGTACTTCATTAGAATGCAGTGCATGCACAGTGATGTTGAGCATTAGGGTGAAAATGGTCATCAGGTCTCACGTTTTTTAGTGGCTGCTTTTTGCAAATTAATACACTTCTATGGCAGAGGAATGCTTCCTACAGGCTGCAGGAGGTAGTCTGCTTTCACTAAATTCAAATTAAATGAGCTTGAAGCAATGACTTTTGTTAATCCTAATAACCCAGTGATGAAAAGTAAACATACTGTTAACAAGAGAAGAATGTGAAGAATTTCAAGTACTTGTCCCATAGAGTAGAAAGCAAGGGAGCTACTCTTTTCCTCACTTCCCCTTCCCACTTTTTAAATATGCAATTACACTTCATGCTGTGGGACACAGATGACATTTGGCTAAGCAGGGGAGCTCACTGCATGCAGTAAAAAAATGACATTTAAAGGAATGAACCAGAAAGGGATCTGAGAAAGCATCCAACATTGTACACTTCTGGTTAGCCTAAAGCTGAGCTACAGATAAGAGTGGCAGGAAACCTGCAACAGGGTATTATTTTCTTCTCCTTGTGTGGGTATTTGTCTGTCAAAATATTCTCCCACAATCTTTAGTAAGAAAGATACTGCTCATAAAAAATGATTTTGAGGTTTTAGAATTGTGAAGGAGTGTCATCCAGCATCATTAGTTACAAGCAGAACTGGTTAAGGGTCCATTTTTTTATTAATTAGACATATCTCAATAAAATAAATAGCCAAGTATCTCAGAAGCTTATCTCTGGCAGCTAATGCTTTGTCTGAGAAATTACAGCCCTCCCTCTTTTCTGCTCAGTCAAGTTTTCTCCCTGAGGGCATTCAAAAGTTGAGTTTTGGAATTCACCACCTGGCCACCAGTCTCAGCTGTACCTAAACTTGTCTGTGCAGTATTTGTTGACAACAGAAGGGTAAAACACAAGGAAGCACTTCTGTTTGGCTTCTGTGTAGATCCAGCAGTGAACACTTCACTACATCAGCTGCTCCCTGAGCAGCCATCAGGTTTACACATTGGGTTATTGTCGGGAGAGGAAGAAGATACGCTGCTCCCAGACATCCAGCAGCTGCAGGCACATTCCTCGCCATCACCACCGTCACCCACACTTGAATGACATCCATCTCACACTAACGCAAGTAACAGCTCCCCAAAAATCACACACATGTGTAACTGCGCTGTGCACAGAGACCCTGCTGTGACACACATGGACAAACAGCGCCCTGCTGATCCTGCCTCAGGCGTGCCTCTAGCCAGGCCCTGGGGTTCACAGCCTGCGCTTTGGGTTTGCCATGTTACTGGGTGATTCCACATCCTCTCACCATTGGGAGAATAAGGGCTGCAGAGGCAGACCAGATAAACATAAGAGTAAGATGTACTAAATGAAGTTATCTTGATATAAAAAGAGTAAAATGAATCCCACTAAAAAACCCTGCAAGCCTTCCACAGTGGGGCTGTCACACCAATTGGTCATCATCCATATAAGTCCTCTCTTCTATTTTGCTTTTCACAATTACATGGCAAAACTACTTTTACAACACTATAAAAGTAATCACTGTCATTTTTTTGTGTGTCATCTTTGTATCCTCTGTTGTTCCAGCAGAATAATAAAAAAACCCCTACATAAAAGTTGTGGGTATTTAAAGGATTATAAACTCAGGTTCTATGCAGTGAAGCATAGGATTTACAAGTAATAAGCACAATTACAGTTGTATTCCTTGTCAAAAACTAAAATATCAATATCTTGCTTCCAGAGGAGTACTAGGGGATGAGGAGTTTAGGCACGTGACAAATAATGTACACGACAAAAAGCTGTACATTTGGAGCAAATTCAAACCCTGAAACTAAAGCCACCTGCACCGTGTGGAGTTCACTGGAGCTGGGCAGAGCCAGGGGAGTCCAGACACGTCAGGAGGGAGAGCAGCACTGCCTCAGCTGCAGCGCAGGTTCCAGCACTGTCCCCTCCACAGCAGCCCTGCCTCAGCTCCAGCGCAGGTTCCAGCACTGCCCCTCCACAGCAGCCCTGCTCCGGCCATTGTGCCTGTCCCCTCTCCTCCCTTCCCCGCCGCTGGCACTGTCACGCCGCACCGGGACGGGGCATGGCAGAATCCGGTGCTGCCGCCACAAGGAGCGTTTCTCACACTACAGGTTCAGGATCGAAGGAATGCGTGGCCTTGTATTCCACCACCCGCTCATTTACAAGGGCTTGATGGTGGAAAGCACTGTAATAAATACCAAGGCTACACACAAAATCTTCCCTGCTATTGAAGGCAACACTCTGAGGACAAAGTTTCAGGTCCCATAAGTGCTCCATGACANCTCCACAGCAGCCCTGCTCCGGCCATTGTGCCTGTCCCCTCTCCTCCCTTCCCCGCCGCTGGCACTGTCACGCCGCACCGGGACGGGGCATGGCAGAATCCGGTGCTGCCGCCACAAGGAGCGTTTCTCACACTACAGGTTCAGGATCGAAGGAATGCGTGGCCTTGTATTCCACCACCCGCTCATTTACAAGGGCTTGATGGTGGAAAGCACTGTAATAAATACCAAGGCTACACACAAAATCTTCCCTGCTATTGAAGGCAACACTCTGAGGACAAAGTTTCAGGTCCCATAAGTGCTCCATGACAGGAAACAAAACAAAAGCAGGAACACACAGCCAGACCTCCATGACTACACCATGTCCGTGAGGGATGCTGCTGATACTGTACTGCCAGTAGGATAACAGAGCTACTACTGAACCCTGGTGGGGCTGTGCAAATCTCTTTATCCCACATGAATTACTGCAGAGCCCACGGCAGGTGAGTCCTGGGGCTGCCTGACTCCAGCTGACACTGTCTGGGAACAGGCCCATCTCCTGCTACTCGTGCGCAGCCGCTGCAGAACAGCAGTGACCCCGCGGGATTGCTGCAGCAGGATTTCCAGTCCATTGAACACGCATGAATCCCTCACACGTCTTGAGGACTGAAACAAAAACGTTTGCAGTGGGCAGCCACTCATAATTGGAAGTTAAACCCACACAGAAGCAGTTAAATGTGTCACACCAGAGGCTTGCTCTTGCTAGATGCTTGCCCTTCTGAGAGCTGATCCTGCAGAAATGCATGTGCACAATTCAACTCATTTGTTTAAGCAGTGAAACTATTCCGATGCAGGGCTCCAAGTGCTCAGCACACAGCAAGGGAAAGCTGTATAGTTTTACCAGCTGCTCTGCCTCAAGCTAGTTTCTTTCATGTAGACATGTCCCCATTTTCACCTTCACCGTTTTTTCCTGCATATCACATAGCCACAAATAAAACAGCACACAGAAACAGGGACGTGTCACAGTGACAGCACTAACATAAAACTAGTTTTGGAAGTACCTAGAAATGCATTGCAATGCACAGACAATTAAACTTCATTGAATTGCAGTGAGACCTGGTGTCTAGAAAATATAAATCCTGCAAAAAAGAAGACTCCAGCCAACAGAATGATACAATAAGCATCTGTCTATCATGCCAACCAAACACCAAGAAACTGAATAGATGGCATCCACTATGCTATGATTCTCCCCATAAAACTACACAGCTATGACTTCTATGTACACAATTTATATTGGAGAAGATCCTGAAAGACCCCAAGGCAGCCTTCACATAAGCAAATTCATCTGTCTTGAAGTACAACCACTTACGGGATGGAATGTAACAACCATCCAGGAGGAAAACATTACACAATTTTTTGTAAGTTTTCATTTTCTAGTCAGAAGAAATTCAAAGGTGGGGTGAACACATTTGCCCAGATGGGAATACAGCTGGGACATACACATTAACTGCTTCACCTCCTGACAAATGGCAGTCAGTCAAAATGAAGGGACTCCAGTAAAGTGAGTGAAGCAACCTGCAGTAGCCCAGCAGTGTTTTGAGACCACTGAAGGTCAGATCAAAAGAAGCCCAGTACCCCAGCCAAGTCAAAGACATCAGTTTCTCTGAAACTACTCATTTCCTTCAGCATCTCAAACCAACCAGGTTTGAGAACAAGTCCTAGTCTATTAGCTTGACAAAATCAGACATCAAGATGTCACGGCTGTAAACCTAGCAGTCTGTTAGGAACTTGGAACAGGTAAATGCATTTTTCTCTACAGAGGCATGTATTTGTACTGTAGTGGAATAAAGCTACTAAAATCAATATGGACGTCCAAGCACAACAGAAAGTAGAGGATAGGAAAAAAAGGTCAACAAAGAGATACCACTGAGAAGTTAGATCACAGAAATGCCAAGCTGGAAGAGACAATAGGCTAATCAAGTCCAACTCTGGGCCCTGTGCAGGAAACCCCATGAGTGACACCATTTGTCAGAGAGTGTTGTCCAAACGCTCCTTGAGCTCTGCCAGGCTGGTGCTGTTCCACTGCCCTGGGGAGCTGTTCCAGTGCCCGGCCACCCTCTGGGTGAAGAAACTCCCGATATCCAACCTAAACCTCCCCTGGCTCAGCTTTAGGCCCTCCCTGGTGTCCTGTCACAGAGCAGAGATCAGTGCCTGCCACTCCTCTTCCCCTCAGGAGGAAGCTGTGACTGCAGTGAGCTCTGCCCTCAGCCTCCTCTGGGCTGAGCAGACCCGGTGCCCTCAGCTGCTCCTCACAGGGCTCCCCCTCCAGGCCCTTCACGGCCTTTGTTGCCCTCTTGGACACTCTCTGATAGTTTAATCTTTCTTATGCTGTGGCACCCAAACCTGCCCCTGGCACTCGAGGTGAGACCACCTCAGAGCAGAGCAGAGCAGGACAATCCCCTCCCCTGCCCGGCTGGCCATGCTGGGCCTGATGTCCCCAGGACATGGTTGTCCCTGCTGGCTGTGTGAAAGTGATGGGGACTTCTTGGAAAGTTTTTAATGCCACTCATTCATTCTTTTTCTAGTATCCACACCTCATACACTGACTTAATGTTTACCCCACTTTAGCACAGCTCTACTGCCTATTGGCACTTTTGGCAAAACAGACAAGTTCTGGAGCTACAATACAGACCCAGAAGAGAACTTGGAAGCAAGCAATGGGAAGGCAAAAGCAGCTTTCACAGTCGTTTCTTCCTGCTCCTTGAGGCAGAACAGGTATGATGGGAATGCGATTTTAAAAACACTTTTGCTTTTCCACCAGCTGAAATGATGCAGGAACCAGCCAGCTCCCAGTGTAGTAATTTATTCTCTAAAAAAAGACTTCCTCTCCCTCCTCATTTCTATTCATCCTTCTCTGGCAGATTATTTTGACCTCATTCTGATTTGTCATGCAACCACATGAACAGCTGTACTGATGCAGCTGATGCAAAAAGAAGTCTCATGCAAATGGATTAGATAAATACCAGGACTACTGTGACAGTCAAATAAAAAGGAATTAAATCCACCATTTCTATCACAAGTTCACAAAGACTTCCCC
The DNA here is from genome assembly GCA_013400215.1 of Cisticola juncidis. Taxonomy (NCBI): domain Eukaryota; kingdom Metazoa; phylum Chordata; class Aves; order Passeriformes; family Cisticolidae; genus Cisticola; species Cisticola juncidis. Next base: position 1,288,233 of record VXBR01004351.1, on the reverse strand, counting down.
TTACCCCAAAGACAGGGAAAGCTCTAGTGGCTTTCTATATTTTATCACCGTATTGATTTTTCCTGACAAAAACCTACTACAGTAAAATATCCTGAAAATGCTTTTCTGCAGGAAAAGCTAGCAGTGGTGAAATCAGGCCAGGCCAGGGGAACTTTGCTTCCAAAGCAACAATAAAAAAGCTACAATGCAAAGGACCAGTGAGAGAAAGAAGTTCTCACAACAAAAGCATCACTAGAACTAAGTCACTGTACAATGGGTCTCTGAGAGCTGCTGGGGCACAGTGAGAACCCACTTCTGTTATCAAGTCACAGACAGGAGAACAACTATCCCTCTTTTTACCTGGTTTCAGATGTCATCTCTAACTTCCCTTTCAGTTTCAGTATTTCTTTTTAGTTATTTTTGATGCCATTTGTTGTCTTGCATACATGGGACTTCTTTCCATTTCACCACAGATTTCCAGCAAATAAAACCATATGCACTACCATAGCAACATTTTCATACAAACACAGTATAATCTTTGTTCACTGAAGTACACAGTTCATTTCTTTTTCTCTTATTAACAGAACCAGCATCTGCATACAGTTTAACTTACTGTCATAGCAACAACATAAACATCAATTCAAGATATTTTTTCCTTTGGAGGGCAGAAGAATAAATGTTTTCAGGAAAAGTGTGGGACTTCAAGCAGAATGAAATGTTTGTGACTAAACAGGGCCTGAAGTTACATCATCACAGCTGTATATTTACACTTGGAAAGCCTGCTTTTGCATGGTGTTATACACTCTCAGCTCCTACACATGTCAACAGAGAACAGCCGTATCTGGCAGAGCAAGGACTGAACCCAGCTATGCTGATACACAACACGTAGCTGGGATTTGTATCAGCACTCCCATGAACTCAGAAATCCATGTACTGCACAGTTTTCCTCTAATGCAGAGTGAAACTGCACTGTTGACTGGAGTAACACAGACTGATCCAGCGTGCTCTAAGGACCAGTGCCAGCCACACTTTCTGTGGCATGACCCTCTTCTGCTCTACGGATCAACAATTCCTAATGCCAAGATAAATGCAGCACAACTTAAGAATTCGAGCTGTTACACTGACAGGGGGTACAACACTGTTTACCCATGACAACTCAATTATGCCTCATACCCCCTGGAAGTTATACAAAAAAGGAGAAGAACTGAGTTCTCTCCCATGGCTGACTCAGTCCTACCTCCCAACTATTGCTGTGTGCTTAGCTATGCTCTATTTTTGTAATTTAAGATTTGTGAAAGGGATGACATCATTAAGCTTTTAATTTTTTTATGTAATGTGTTCATTGAAGACAAGAGCCTTTACTCTTTGTAAGCTGATAGTCCTTCAGCTCAAGCACGCTGAAAAGTCTAAACATTAAAAGAAATGCTCTAACAACACTACACAGAAATAGCTTGTTCCTTCTGTGACAAATAGTTTATAGAGGAAAATAAATGGGCAAGCATAGTAGGCATAAAATCAAGCACTCAACGCAAGCTGGTGTTGAATGACGAAGATTAAAACAACATCACACATTTCTCATTCACAGACATGATCTGTTCTGAATCAAGGCACAGTCCTGTAGGGATCTGTGTGTAATATGACTACAATAGTATGTTTTCAAAATAGATAGAACTGAAGCCTTCCAGGCAGCCTCAGTTCCATGTCTTAGATTTCTAGTTCTTGACCGGAGATTTTAAAAATACAGAAGATGCTTTTTCTCTCTTCAGTTTATTACAAGGTGCCTATTCCAGGTTAAGTGACTCACAAAGAAATTAAAAACTTTAACTGCCTATGAAAGTGTTAAAAAAAATCTGCCTAGCACAACAGTGCATAAACTTGGATTGAATCAGTAACCTCATTAATATGAAGAATTACCACCAATATGAAGAATATTGATTTCTTATTATAAAGAAAAATTGAAAAAGCTTAGGAAAATGGAATAAAATATTTGAATAGCACTTTGGTTTGCATTTGATCAATCACCTCTTTTCAAACTAGTGTAACTGTAAAAACAGGTAAGTAGTAACCTAACAATGAATAGCAAATGCTACCTTTTACTCAGTTTGACTGAACTCTGGGAGATTATTCCCAGCTTTGTCTGGGAAATTTCAGTTTTAGTAACCACCACAGGAATGCTCCTTAATAATTTTTTAAAGCCTTCTTTAAGGTAAATCTGAGGGACAGTTCTAAGAGCATCTTCATTTAAAAAGAAATTATGTTGTGTTTGATCACAAAGAAGCTTAAGGTAGATTGATGTAAGAAAAACCCCCATAGACAAACCCTTTCGTACAATTAATGAAAACCCCCAAGAGCACAGGAAAGTAATGCAAATCACAAATCTGTGCTCCTCAGCCAAAGACTAATCACACACACATGCAGATCAACTCTACTATTTGCAGCACTCTCATTTTCACTGTGCTCTGAATCCAACAGAAATGCCATGCTGTTACTCCGGATGAAACATTTTCTGGCAAATGAACTGTGGCAGCTTTGCTATTCAGCTCTTTTATTGGTATTACTGAGTTCAAGACTGGTCTAAAGTAATTTGTGGCTATCAAGTCAGAGTGCAGCAATCACTGATTAGGAAAAGCTTATTCGCTTTCACTGAACTGAAAAAATATGAAAGCAGCACCTATAGCTAGGAATCCTGGTCCTTTAAAAAGGGTTAAAAAAACAAATGTTGAAACAAGAGGTGGGCAGAGGACCAACAATGAGTAAGAAAGAAAATAGAGCACAGGTGGCTACTGCCAGGCAAGAAGAAAAACTTTCCTGTTTCACCAGAGGTTGCAAAACACACAAGAGAAAGGACACATGATACCACTGGGAGGAAAAAGTAGTATGTGACTACAAAGATCTGACACTCTGGCCAAACTGCAGTAGTGAGCTGCCATGGCAAACAAGTTTTTAACTCCAACTTCTTTACAAGGGAAAAAAAAAAAGTTTCAATCTTTGAACATCTCAAAAATTCTGTCCATGCAGCATGACTGGTGAGGACCCAGACACCTGCTGTCCTGAATGCCAGACTCAGAGTCCAGAAGCCTAAACCTCTCCTGCACTGCTCCCACAGCCTCCTGTTACACCCCTAAGCTCCTTCACTGCCTTCTGTTGTGTTTCTACCTACATCAGCACTGGCAGAAGAACACCTATGACTGAAATACCATCTTCATGCAATTTAGGGCACACCCCAGGCCACCAACACACAAAGGTGCTTGTCTCAAGCAGGAGACAGAGGCTGGGAGCTCAGGCAGCAGCAGCCTCAGCGAGCTGTTTAGAGTGATTATGTCTTGAAGACTTTACAAATGCTGGCTTGGGCAAAGGCTGATGCTGATTCCTGAGAATGCCCCGGGTGCAGTGGGGAGAGGGGCCTGCACCACTTGTGGGATTGATGTCCTCATCCTCCAACAGACCCCACAGCCACAGAGGACTTGGATACAGGACAAGTGGTCTGTGATCTAGGAATCTTTTCACAAGTTAAGAGCTGTCAGCACACAATACAGTACAGGATTTTTTTCCTTTTATGATTTATTTGTTTTTAAGTAGGTAAATTTAGCTAAGTAAATATGCAAGTAAGTATTTACAATACCTAACTTCGGTAGGTATTGTAAATATGTTATTCAGTATGTCATGAGATGCATAACACAAGCATTCTTCAGAAGTCCAGTGTTATTTGCATTACTGCCAGTCTATGCATCCATTACTATGGATTTAAAAACTTATGCTAATTTAGAAGATCTGGAGAGAAGACTAAACACATTGCAATATGTGACTCTGAAAACACAGCCTGACCTGTCCACTAACACATGAAACAAGGTGCAACCAAGTAAGGAACAAAAAAAAAAACCCCCAAAAAATTGCATCAAGCACCCAAACTGTCACCAGAGAAAACCAAAAGTAACATAAGACCATTTTCAGCAGCTCAGTGTTATGCAGAAATACTGTAAAAAGAAATTGACCTAATGAAAAAAACGTATTATTTTTTCCAGTAAATTTAAGCATTGATACTCAAATCCACATATAAATACAAATATGTGATCGGATATTTAAATCCAAAAATTTGCGACTGAGCTGGTTAGGGAAGAAGGAAAAACAATGGCACAATTAAAGACTGCAATTAAATTAGAATTTTTTTTCTGGAACCACAATTCCTCATCTTTTTATTTCCATCCTTAAATATGCATTATTAAATCAAAAAATAGTCAAGCACTTTGAGAGTGCTACCTTTAGCAAAAGAAGTTAAACCAAACCTCTAGGAACTTAGTTGTATTTTAAAAATTTAATTAAATAATTAAAAAAATAAAAGCTCATTCCACCCCCTTCTCTCAACGAACTGTCATGAACTGTCCCGAATCTCCCCTTCTTCCACAGATGACAGGGAGGAGCTTTCACTGTCTGAGTTCTCTGCAGGTTCACTGCCATCTGAGGATATAGAACACAAAAAACAAACAAGCAATTAGTTTCAGCAACGTTGTTTGCTCATCAAACAGAAGCAGTTTCAGATCGTTTTTTTAATCACTCTTTTCTTAAGGACAGCTATTTCATAAGACATAACCAGTTTCACGACACAGGATAAAGCCCTGGATAGGACCTCATTGTTGAAAGAAACCAGGACAATGTTGAGAATTCCTTTTACCTTTAAATCTTGGTCTTTCAGTCAAGTAGGAAAGCAAAGTATTTATCCCCCACAAAACTCCAGATGTACTGAGAATTTAAAAATTTTTTGGCTAGTTTTAAATGTTGTTTTCTGGGATTTCACAGACACATATCACAACTGTCATGAATTATAAATATTTACACTTTTCTTAGCATTTCAGTTAAGATGTGGAACTGAAGAGAAATTGGAAATTAAATGAAATTTAATGAAAATTAAAATGGTGTAGCTTTAAGCTTCTTCCACATGTTCCAGCATCCCAAAGATAAAGTAAGTCCGTGAGCTAAGGCTGGTGAGGTTCAAGGTGCACAATAACTTGTGCTTCAGGGCACAGCTATTGTGCTCTGCTGAGATCATACAGTGAAACTCTCATCTCCAAAACTGGAGGTCTTCAGCCTCACACCCCATGGATCCCTCTTTAACAAGCACTGACCCTGGTCACCTTGTGCTGATGTCATCAAATGCCACTTGGTTGGTGACACTCAAGCAGCACAAAAATAAACTACAGTGCAGCAGGCCCATGATTCACACTCTGCTCTCACTGTTATTTTCAGCATTTGATCTATGAATTTAAAGATGTTTTTGAGCATTTAGTATCAGAGGTTTCATTAAGAGAATGTTACTAAAAGGGAGCTGATGAAGTATAGCTACTGGCTGGTCAAGAAAAGTTCTACAGCTGGCAAACATGGATAATAGATAGAAGACTGTGCACCTGTACAATTTCCAAGGAATTTGTTCAAGAAAATAGAAGCATTTCACCCAGAAACATCAGAGGTCACATTTTGTCTATATTAAATCTAGTGTATAATCAATTAACATTTATATGCCAGATATGTACTGAGTAATGCACAAAGTAAGGCCTGTGAAAGCTTCTATAATCCCCTGCTGTCTTCAGCCATGACTGACCTTGTATGCTGAAATCAGAGCACCTGTAGTTTTTGCTGTTAAGCAAGTCAAGCATCAAAACACCACATGAAAGAATGTGGCAATCTCCTGACTCACAGCAATGCTCAACAGACAGATTTTACTTCTGTCTGTAACAGTAAAATTTAACAGGAATTATATATTGTCTTCACTCAAAATGAGCATATTTGTATGGTGCTGATAGCATTGCCTATCAATTAATATTGCCCAATTTTCTCCCCACAAAACTGTCTGCAGTTTACTTATAATCTAAAATTTAAACTCTGAGTTTAAGTTTTTCAGTGGCAGTTTCCCTCCTCAATCTTTATTTTCCTTATGTAGTTGAAAGTTTCAGCCAGAATACTTCAGCCATTTCTAAAAAGAAAAATAGGAGAAATAGGCTTTATATTCATTAAAAGCTCACAGTTTCTCTTTGAAGGTGTCCAGCCCTAGCTCTCCCCCAGTGCTTGGGGGTTACTACTTGAATTTCAAGGAGAAATGGTGATCTTTTTCCAGTGTGTGCGTGTTGCTGTGGCTATGAAAACTTGACTCTGCTCTTCCTTGGGAAGGGAGATCTGAGACTGCTCAGGAAGGAAACAGTGTTTTAGCAATTAAATTCCTGCAAGACTTTGCTTCTTGTTCTAGCCTGGGTCCCTTGCAAACAGGGTCAGCAGGGTTATGGGTGCCATGTTCAGCAGACACCCTGCCACACGTCCACCCATCAGTGTGGCAGCTGTTTTCCTGGAATGCAAAGGGAGGTCAGCTCCAGGCTCCCAGCAGGACAAGTGTCCCTCTGGGTGTGCCAGGACGCAGGGAGGAAAGGCAGCACTGGTGGCAACAGAATCAGCAGGATGGATGGCTGGGGAGGAGTGGGCCACCGATACAGAAAGCCATACATGGCAAAGAAACTGGACTGCAACAAACACAGAAGATGCTGGAGCAGAAAGGTCATTTCTTGGGAGACAGCAAGGGGCTAAAATACTTATTTGATTACAACAAACTTCTCCCTGGACAGCCTGGAGGTTAACATAAGATTGGCACTCGTAGCAATTATCTGTGAATGCAACTGCTAAAGCAAACTGAAAACTGTTTTTTTCCTCCTATACTCTGTAAAGATGACATACAAAAGAAAAGCACAATGATTGTGACACTCTAACTAAAATCATACTTTGTCTTCAGGTAGAGTAACAGCAACAAAAAGAAAGTCCTCCAGCTTTTATATTATATACATGTATTTCCTCAAAGAATCTTAAATTACTGTCACAGGCTTCCACTTTGAAGAGAAAAAATACCAAGAACACAGGTTCCTAACCTAACTCAAGGTCAAAGTTGATTATTAATATCTTAACCAAGAAGATAAGAGTAAGTTATGATAAAAGCTGTGAAAATTACAATATTTTTGCCATTAGGTCTAATTTTTGCTGTGTTATACCCAAGACACCTTAACAGGGCATTAAAAATTTTTATGGAATCTACAGAAACAGTTAAAATAACAACAACAATACAACAAAATAGCAACAACAAAAATCAGTGTTTCTCAGAACCTGAAATGGATGTGAGTGTTCTCAGAACCCCTGCAGGGATGACTACTCATCAAATGCTTCCTGCAGCAGAAGGTTGCCATCCCCAAGATGCACACTTGCACTGCCCTGTGATAGAGCTGTTGGCACTTCCAGCTGTTACTGGCTCTCTCTTCCCCTCCTTTTCTGTCTTTTACAGAGTCAGGTAGGTGCTGCAGCAACATAACCTCAAAATACTGTTGTTCAATCAACACTTATGTGAACCTATACCCTTGAAAGGACAATCTCCCTATTAGCTCAGGAGACAATGACAGCCCTACACAGATTAAGTATATGTTAATACACAATGAGTGAATCAATTATAAATCCTCCAATTATAAATTATAAATCCTCTAAATCACAGGGGTACAGCTGTGTACTGAAAAGCAAGGCTCCCAGACAAAGCAATAATGGATAAACTCAAAAGCACTCAGCTTGATGCACAGTGTCTGTGTGTGCACTCCCAGGGTGTGCACCACAGGGCCCAGGTACTCAGACCTGGCCCCATCCTCATCCCTGGCGTGCTGCCTCCCTCTCAGAAGCCCCTGCAGAGCAGAGCAGAAGGCATTTTTGCATGTCCTATCTTTGGGTGCAGAGTGCTCTCACTTAGGGATCACTCAGTGTAACCCAGCCAGAACAGCCAAGCTGCATGCAGGTCCAGTACCACTGGTACAATATTCACAGTCCTGTATTTCATCAGTCAAATTATATACAGAGAGAGCCATGACAGAGCTGCTGCAGGGAAAGAGTAATTGCAAATATATCTCAAAGCTTTTCTGCAAAATTCTGTGAGAATCAGAGAATGCCTGGACACTGAAAATTATGGGATACGACAACTAAGGTGATTAGGTGGGGGATTAGGAGATGAGAACTGATTTCCTTTTTCAACAGCTGAAATATCTTTTAGCAATCTTTTAGCTTCAGAAACAGATGCTGGGACATGAAGACTTTATACTGGGGAGAAAAATGGAAATTAATTTAAAAACTAAAAGCAAATTCCTGCTAGATCTGGATTCTCTTCCAAATTAACTCCAAGATGAAAGTTGTCCCTCAACAAAATAATTTTTAAAGCACTGTGCTTTTAACCCACCCAAAAAGCGACGTTGCCATTATGATTTCTAATAACTATCTCACAACTCAGAATTATTTGTCCAGGGTTAGAAGCTATGCTAGAAAATAATGGAGAATGATTCCTTTACATGATTATTAGGTTTTACGTAAAACTCATCTTCCCCAGGCTGCCTGACTCTTCAGAACTAATCAGCTCTGTCAAACCTTTCTACATAAAAAAGAATTAGCACAAGTCTGAATAGCTGTTTCACCTTAGTGGCTCAAAATATATAAAAATCTCAGGAAAACACCAGTAAACTAAGTAAGAAAAAACACATCCAATACAGCTCATGGATGTATGCCATCAGCCAGCAATTTTAAGACAAGAGCATTCATAACAGCTTTTTCTATAGCAATCTTTCAGCTTCAGAAGGAAACATAAGACATATTGCTTATTCTTGGCAATTTCTTTAACTACTGCTCATATAACTAAAATACCCAAGTATAACATAACAGGAAATAAAAACATGCTCACCTTGGCCAAGAACCACCATATCATTCTTCAGTGTTTTCAAGACCACAAATAATGTTGGATACTCAATTATTACTTTGCCTTTCAGATTGTCAAGAAGGCTTCTACTGGCATCCAGTTCATTGTACCTTAAAAATAACAGGAAATTTACTTTGGATTTTAATACTAGCAAGGACATAATGTATATTTGCTGTGGGAAAAAAAAAAAAAGTAAAAGGCTTTCTGGTATTTCATATGATTTTCAGGTGATAATCATGTATAGAAGAACTACCTTATAATTCAAATTACATATCCAGTCTTGTTCTCCAACTATATCATTTTTTAAACCCTCCTAAAAAGACATAAAGAACACAGGAATAAAGAACAAAAGGAGAATGAAAGTCAAATTTCTCTAAGGGTTGAATTGTTTTAGTATGTCTTAATGAATATCTTTAGCAAATCAGATAAGGACACAGTAATAAAAATTGATACATTTATCAAAATCTGACTCTCAATTAAAAATAACATTTAATATTTTACTCATGGGCTTTAACACTACAGGTTTCATTTGCATGGTCTGTAGTGTACCTTATTTATCACGATTGCTTATGAATTACCAGTGAAGGCCTAGGGAGATGAAACAAAAAGCTTATCTGAACAGCTACTGAAGCACAGGTATACTGGAACACTGTTTTTGCAGGAGGGTACCCTTGCTGTGACACAGGAGCACTGCAGCAATGATTTCTATAGATGGTACAACACCCGCTGTGCCAGAGCACATCTCTGCTCCCTGCACACTCCCATGTGTGCTCCAGAGGCACGGGACTGGCACAGGCAGTCGCTTCCCAGGCAAGGGCTCCGCTTCCCCAGAGAGGGAAACCAGGTACAGAACAAACAACACCCCAGTAAGGAAAGGAAGGGTCATCTTGAAGGCTTCTGCTGCTTTCACTTGCCATAACTGAGGCATCCAAAGGATGCTCTGATATTATTAGGCTGTGATCTGAGTTACGTAATTCTTTCTGTACGCAGCATTATTAAATTATCACTAAGCTATTGTATCAGCTAAGGGCAAATGAAGTTCAAAACCAAAATATACTGTAGGCAGTACGTGGGGTATTTCCCATAGCTGTTCTACCTCCTCTGATCATTAACATATTATACAACTGTGTTTTCTTTTGCCAAAACCAACATGGCATAGGTGAAGGAAATGATATACTTTATGGTTTACAATAATGTGTGATTAGAAGCAGTACACTGGGAATCAGCACACAAGAAGAATATTGGAGGTAAACCAGGAATTGAGTTCCTGGGATTTAAGGGAAACTTAGTTTGAGCAAAAATTCTCTCATATTCAACTTCAAATCATCATGAAAATATTTGGTTTCATGTTTCTCCCAAGCCAAGTAATTACAATCTCTTCTTACTGAAACCCTTTGAAAGGGGTAACAGTATATTACATGTCTTATTGAATGAATGCATTCATAAGTTGTGGATTAACACACACGAACAGAAACATATTTACTGCTTTATTTACAGTACTCTAAATGCAAAGTATGGCAATACCTTTCCTTTGGCAAGGACCTCAACACATTCCTTTCTGGTTAAGCAAACATTTACCACCAAGAGGCTAAAGTAAATCACATGCCACAATACACTTTCCATTATCTCATATTTTAGACAAAACATCTTTAGCGTCCAGCTTGGCATAGGATAAAACATTTGTACTTAAAACTATTTTATGATAGTAAATTACTGAAGTGTTAGATCACCGAGTCAGAGCTTTATCTTTTCTTCGTTGAAATAAATTTTATAGGCTGACAGTGACAGGATTTTTAGTCCATAAAGTGGGCCTTCAAAAAAAATATAACAAAGGATCTTAATGCTTCTCTTATTTAAACTAGTCTGTTACTGTATATATTATCCAAAAGACCTCAGCCTACCACATTTTCTACTTCATACACAAGTGTAAGTTGAGGTTTTCTGCTAATCCAACTGTCAGGCTCTTCCTTGACTGTGCATGCTTAAGAGATCTCAAAAGAAAACTATTTTTTGTCACATCAATTCCAAAGTCTATTAAAGAACAGCTCCCAATCCAGACTGATTTTTCAGATTAGCTCAGAAAGACCAGGTCATGATAAAAATCTTCCCAGTTTCATCCCAGAACTAGAACAAAGTGATACATAAGAAGGTCAGAAGGTGAACAACAGAGACCTATGGGCAAAAGTCTGCCCTGTAAGGTTTAACCGGAAGCTGACACACACATTTTTGATTTGAAAGTGATGATGAAAAGGCTAGACCTGTTTGGAGAAAAATGAAATGAAATAGGTTTTTTTTAACAAGTCTTCTAACTTCCTGCAGTGATTCTTCACCAAGATGAGCTGAGGATGTAGAGTAACACTGGCATAGTAGGTCCTTCCATGCATGTGCAGCAAATTGGTCTCACCACAAGCAGGAGATAGAACAGGGAGAACATCACAATCAGATATTACCAGATATCCTTTTATCACCACTTTTACCCACTAGTTTTGTATCACTGGGAATGTACAGCCTGCATGAGAAGAACCCACAAGGAGCTTTGTAACTCTCTTCAATGTGCACTTCAATTGACAACCCAGAGAAATGAACAACCAGTGGAAGTCTATCCTTTCACCTGGACTTTTTTATGCTCCAAGGCCACCTGCAGGAAGCAACTTACCTGAGGCTGTCATCCTAAATGTGCCCCTTCAGCCCTTCATACCAGGATGGATTTGACATAAACCTAGCTCCAAACTAAATCACCAACAAAACCACTGCCTTAACACCCATCTTCACATCTTTTAAACCCTCCCTCTACCTTCTCTTTTCTCCCACTGTCCCATTCATGCACATTGTCTGCACTACGGCTTCCTGATCCCTGCATTCAGGTCTTCTCCTTGTATGTTCACTCTCCATCTTTTTTCCTTCCTGGTATTTACTCTCCATATATTTTCTCTTTCCCTTCCTTATGTTCCCTCAGCTTCCCTGAACAACACCCATCATCTAATAGTACACTTTTCTGATTATTTTCTTGCCCCAAGCAAAGCCTTATGCCCATGTCGTAAAGCAATAAATAGGCCTGAATTTTTTCTTAATTGGAAATGACTCCATTTATAATGACTACAAAGAGATGATCTTCGCAGACAACCACTTCTGATTTTAATGGAATGAAATAACAATAACTGCTTTTTTGAAGAACCAAAATTAAGTAGAATTTGCCTGCTAGTAGGCAGTTTAAAAGCCTACAAAAACTGACAATTGAGAAAATTTAGCAAGATTCAGCAATCCCACATCAGTTCCCAGATAAACTGTTATATTTGCTCTATGAACAGTTGTTACCTTTCACACAATACTGAAATTAATGTGGCTCTGCACTGCTGATAGCATCTGTGAGTTTCTGCAAAGGCTAGTTTAACTATCTATAGCGATTCCACCACCTTCCAGGAATTCAACAATTCAGTCTCCTAATCTGTCTCCCACAGGCAGGAATGCCACATTAGGTCACTGCATCACAACAAGTTCCCCTCAAATGGAGCCTGTGGCTATCATTGCAGTGGCGTAACTCTCTCCATGAATTCAGACAGCAGGAAATTCCTGCTGATCAGGTTTTCCTGAATGTCATCTACAGGAATTTTTTATTATTCAATAATAATGAAAAAAAAAATCTACAATCTGGAATTTAAGATAAATTGTAGCCATGTTCTTTCCTTAGTTTGGTCTTCTAGACACTGAAAAGAGAACAAATAAGTTTTAGCCATCTAAATAATTGTATATGTTACCAAAATGTGGATTTGTGTAATGACATTCATGATTTCCCTGTAAGAGTGATCAACTAAACTGCTTGCACATATTTTAAACAAAGATGACTTTTCTTCCTAGAACTGAGTGGAAACATCGAGGTAGTTACTTGGCATAACTCAGATACAATAAATCACACTATCTATTCTGGGCCTAGTCCTAAAAATCCACAACCAAGCTTACACTAACATATGGGAAGAAAAAAGTGTTTTTTTTTCACCAGATCAAAGAGGGTAGCATTTCCTAGGTATCTGCATTTGCCTAGAAGGGGGCAAAGACAGGGTACAGCATTTAAAGTCTCTCCCAAGCACTCATTCTGAAGTGTTGCAGTACAGCAAAGATAATAACTAACAGATGGACTTTCATTCCTAAGTGGTGAATAACCTCTTCGTGTGGTTATGATTTGGTGAACATGGAAGTAGAGAAATGCTCTCTTGAATTTGGTATGAAAGGAAAATTGTATGGCAGAAAGCAAATACAATGTATTAAAATAATGCACAGTATTTATATTTAACTTTGTCACTAGAATTCTGACATTCTAAAAAACCTAAAACAGTGAATTTGATTAGTCCAGATACACGACAAAATTAGAAAACTCAATGAGCAGAACAGCTGAGATCTTAGAAACAAACAAACAAACAAACCAACCCAAGACTTGCCATAACACTTCCTTTATAACTAACTCTTATCAACAGCAAAACAGTATGAAGGAATATTCTGCCTGAACACTCTTTCAAGGAAAGAATGGGAACCTAGTTCAAGTCGATATTTTAATATGAAATAATAATAAATAATATATACTACAGTTTCCAGAAGTATTTAAAACCTGCTCGCTCTTCCTTCCATAATTGGTTACATTTCTTCTCCTGGTCTAGGACCTTCATAATTTGCCTCAACAGATGTTCATTAACTTCTCCTCCATACTACTGACACCTGCATAATGTAATCAATTCCAGTACAGACCAGATGCCTGGCCAAACCCTTTTCAAGTCAAATCCCTACCTTAAGTAATACTTCCATCAAAAACATGCTTTTTCTGGGAAAAAAAAAATAGGACAAGAAGCCTTCTCTTATCAACCATTTGGACCACAAGTCCTGCTAGGAACCAACGAAAAAAGTACAGGAAGAAAAGTTGGCAGCATAGCAGGAAAGCATCTTGGACATCATCACCATCTCCTAACTACACCTACATTCACAGAGCAGATAAAGGCACAGCCAATTAATGAGAAGACTATGAAGCTTTTCCTTTTCCTTGTCATATTGCAGCCATAGTTCATCCTCAAACAATGACCATATTGAGACAAGCTGTAACAATCCAAGGTCTCCTCTCTTTCATGGGTTGTAAGAGGCTCTGCCACTAGAGAAGTCTAAGAACTGTTGAAAACTCAAGTGTAAAAAGAAAAACTGAACTCACAACCCTCCTCTTACAACAAACATATTTCAGGGAGTTTAACATCCTGGAAGAAAAAAAATAATACACAGGTGAAGATAGCAGGAACAACAACTGTCATCTAAATTATTTGACACAATAGTAGACGTCCAAAAACACTCATTGATTTGTTGGCTTCTACCCTGGAAGATATAGAAAACAGTTAATGGAAAGGAGAGAGAAGCAAAGTAAGAGAACAAGTATGTCACCACAGAAGCACAAAGGCTGTCCTTGTTGAAGCCACTCAGGAACCAGGCAATTGCACAAAGGAAAAAGTGCAGTAAAAACTATTAAATGGAAGTAATGGAAAAATATATCAATTGATGGCAAAACCCATAAAGCAGATAAGGCAACTGCTTCAACAATTTAGTGGACTGAGCTTTAAGAGTGATGTTGTAAAAGGATTCAGGATGATAATAATGATCTAAAGATTAACTCAAGTACAGAACATTCTGCATCTTTTAGTTATAAAACTAAGTACAACAAAACAAGAGGAAAATGTGAAAGCAGCAAATGTCAGTTTCTTGCATTTGGCAGAATTTGGTGCAAAGAATACAGAAATAAAGTGATACTGAATTTCAAGAATGCAAATACTTTCCCCATCTCATAAGACATAATAAAAAAAAGAACAAAAATCCGGCAGCAAGTAAAGATGTTATAATTCAAGTGCATCACGGCAGAAGTTCTTTACACACATGGGAATTTAATTACTTTGTGAAGCCAGGCAGCTTTACAAACTGCTCAAAAGCTCAAGGTTTACAATTGTTTAAATACTATAGAGCTGACATATGAAAAAAATGTAAACTACAATCATGTAAGGCCACTATATGACTTAGATAAAGAAACAAAACAGCCTGAGGTAACACTAGCCAGAAGACTTAATGTGAAATTTCACAAGGGAAAAGTTCTGATTAATAAGACAGAGAGCTGGCTACTGCAGATGAATGCCTTAAGTTTCAAAATCTGAAAAGGTATCAGTGGCATATTTAGTACCAGTAAAAGCTGTGCATGGTTCCCCAGAAATGCAGAGAAGTCAAAATATGAAACTTGTGCCACTAATACAATACTGGCACAGTCACATGGAAAAAGCCAATGTCGTGAATCTACTTTAATGACAGCACACTCATACACAGCCCAATGAAGCCTAACTGTAAATAATTTTAGAGGCACAAGTTGTACCAAGGAGTATCAAAGGATGCAAAGAAAAACACTTAATAAATCAAGTTCAGGAAACTAATACATCAAATCTCATTTGACAAATTAATGTAAGAAAGCAGTACACTGCTAAAATAAACAAATATAAAACTGATGAGACATCAGTCACTGTAAATTAATACATTTGTTATTATGCTTGGGTTAATCTAATGAACCTCTACTTCAGGAAGAATTGATCTTTCTCTAATTTTGAGTCCCTGAATAGCAAGCATTAACTTCCAAATTTAGCTCATATGGAGAGAATCTAAATAACTTTACCACTCTGTATTGAATGGTGGAAAGATATTCACAGATTTTATACTTATTTTCATGGGAATCACAGTACCATAAACATTCCATTAGAGTAACAGGTTACCAATGCTTTACAATGAGAAGGAAAAGCTATGAAGTAAAGAAAGCAAATTATTCTCTTGGGAAACAAGTAGGAAGGTCAGGTCCCCTCTTGGCAAGCTTGAAACAATCCGCCCTAGCTCACTTCCGTCAAAAGGAAGCAAAAAAAAGAGGGATTCCCTTTTGGCAGGATCAGGAGGAAATAACAGGTTTTCTCCTTCCTGACAAGAACATGAAGAAGTGACCTCTCCCCTGTCTCTTTAAAAACACTGATGGCTATGCTACCATGTTTTCACAGTGCTGCAGAGTCCAAGTTCAGCCTACCACTTCAACTATCGAGGGCAGAGTTTGTATCTTTGCTTCTAGAGGCCTTTTTAGCCTTCCCATGCTCCTGGTTCCTGAAATTAAGGAACTATACTAACTTTAAGTTAGCATCTCATTGTTTTTTTCTTCCAAAAAACCAGCAGGAAATCCTCTTTTTCCTTCAGAAAAATATTTTAACAGCAACCCACAGAGTTTAATTAAGCCCCACAATAGAGCATCACTTTGGCTCTACAGCTCATTTTCACCAGGTCCTTCACTCAGCCAAGAGGCTACAGATTATTCAATAGGGTTTTTCCAACTATAGCATTTTTTTGAATTTCATAGCCTGTTTTCCTGCCTTCAAGTCTGCCTTATATGTGCATGCTACACAGCAGTTGAACTTCCATGAAGACTTTTTCCATACTCTACGTACGTTACATAGGTACATCTGCTGGAGAACAGTTCCCCTGTTCTCCAGCAGAAATGGCAGGCTGGAGCAAACACCAAGATTTGCTCTTGAAACAGCCTTTTCTAGCTGCACATTCTAAGAGAGGACAGAAAATCTGCCTGTGCATGTGCTGGGTAGGCTGCTCCTGAGCTGTAAACCCAGATGTGATGAGAAGAGAGGATACTGTGTGCAGGTTTTCTGGTTTAGAATTTGGGGTTTGCTTACCTGCTTTGCAAGCATGAAGTGTCTGAGGGTCTTCAGATCTGCCTGTGGTGCTTAAGAACACCACTACACGACTGGACAGGTCAAACTACTGGCTGAGGCCAACGGTAACACTTTTACTGTTCGCTCATCCTCTACCTCTTTACTTACATATTCCTCCTCTGCAAGTTGTCTGGATTTAACTTGCTGCACCATAGACAGCAGAATTTTGGAGTGGAGGTTATGATTTCAAATACATCTTTGTGCAATAAATGTCTTAGTCAGCAGCTCTCTAGCTGGGACACTCTAGAAACCCTAAAGCAATACCATTAATTATAAAACAGTTCATCCAAAAGAATTCAGCATGGATTACAAAACACTGGATTGTTACTTTAAAAAAAAACAGGCGTCTACTGGTTCATAAAGGAATCCCTTTCAAGAAAAAGATGATTGCACAAGATAGTAAGATGGACAAACTCTGGGTTTTTTTGAAATCATCCCAAAAATCTTTTGAAAGGTCAAGTTATTGTAGTCAGACATCACAAACATTTAGCTATGCATGCTACAGATTTTGACCATACACACTTACTATAGTCAGCAATGAGTAGTTTTTTGCTTTCCATCTCTGTTGTGTAACAGAGGATTTTAATGAAGAATGTAAGTAGCTAGGAAGGAAAGTGACTGTTTCTTACAGTAAAAGCTGTGTAATCTGGCATGTGCTGCTCTGCATTGTTTTTTTCAGCAGAGACTGATCACATATAAAGAAGGAGTACGTGAAAAATGACACTGAAATGGCTGCAGTAACAAACTAGGAAGTCTGAAATGACCTGCAAGAAAATGTAAAGAAGTATTCAGTAAGAAAAGCAAGAAGTTTTTATTTAAAAAAACCCACAAACCCAAATTCAACACTCTGGGGGAAAAACAGCAGCAAGTATTAGCACACAGGAGTGCTGTGTTTAAGAAACAGACTACAGACCATTCTATTTCCCCTTGAACAGCACGAAGTCACCAGTGCCTGACTACAGTTGTGCAGTGAAGAATGACTATTGTAAGCTGGCTCCCTGCTTTTGTAAAGCTGGCAGAGCTGCTTTTGTGCCAGCTGCTGCAAGCTACAGAGCAGTAATGAATTCTACTGTCAATCTTCTGGCATAGGTTAAAGCCAGCTTGGGGTCTGTTCCAACTCATGCCAAGGCCAGCAGTTCAGCCAAAGGATTTGTATCCTTAATTCCTGTCTCATGTATATTGTCTACTACACAAATGTGAAAAGAAATTGCTTCCTAAGTAAGACTGGAGAATCATAAATAAAGCACATCACTTTTCAACATTTGCAGAAAATGCAAAGGAGGAAATAATGCTCAAAATCTACTAATTCTAGTGCACTTGTACTGCAAGAGGAAGTAGAATTTTTGAAATGAGCTCATAATACAATGATAAAAAGAATTAATCCAGGCACCACATCAAGAGCAGTGCCTTTTTAAAGAAAACTGAGCTATGTGTGAAAAGCAGAAAGCAAAGACTCCAAGTTCTCTTGGTTCTACATGAAACTATTCACAAATGAAAATGCAGAAGGCAGTGCCCAAGGAAGAGAGCATGACAAACTAAGGAAAACATTAACAGATCAATACTTGAGGCTACCTTCAATGTATTTCAATAAGAAGATTTAAAAAATAATCTTGACGTAACTGACAAAACAAGTATCTAATAGACATTTTTAAAGATAAGGAAATAAATAATCTAAATGCTACATTTTTAAAATGTGGTTCCATTATATTTCTACTACTTTTTGAATTCCAGGATAATTTTCCAAAAGCCTGTTGGCTTATTTGCACATACTAAGACAAAAAGCTTCACCTTCCTGAATCTATTACTGTGACTACTGCAATCTACTCCACAGTTACTTAAAAACAATAGACTACAAAAGAAAATTCTCTTTGAGCACAGAGCTAAGCCATCCAAGGAAATATCTCCCATTTCTGCCAGCTGATCTTGAGACAGGGAAGTGATCCAAAATGACTAACATCATCCAGTCTTCTGGAAAGCAACTGAATTAAATCAGTTAAAGCAAAAGAAGTGTTCACCACCATAAAACAATGGCATTTAGTAGGGGAGAACCTCTGATACTTGTTTAGCAGATTTTCTTCCCTGTGGTCCACAAGAATTAAGTGACAAACATGCCATTATTCTCATGTGCCCCAGCCAGTGCCACCACAGACAGTTAAGAAGCCCCTTGATGTTAGAACTGGCACAAAAATCTTTTTGGTATTTTTTGCTTTCTGAGTAATTGAAGCATGAGCTACACCAGTACTACTGATACAGAGAACAATTCTACAACTGATTCTGTATCCATCCCTGTATGTTGTAGCAGTTTTACAATAGGAAATTGACAGGATACAGTCTGGTATAGTTCTATACTCCAGCCCTTTCATGGATTTGCTTTACTGAAAACAGTGGCCTTTGCAAAGCTCTGAAAGCCAACCAGACTGTATTTTCCAGGCACCTAAATATTCTGCCAGTGCCTACTTCAGCATTCAAATCCTCAAAAAGTTTTCTGCAACAACTTATTCCAAGACAACACTCACACGCCACTCTGAACAGGCCAGGAAAGAACATTAGTGCAAAAAAGATCTAACACTGATGTTTAAGAAAGCATTATTTTTTAATTTTATTAAATCCAGTGCATGTGATTAAAGTGTCAACTACCTGAACTAGATTCATGCAAGATGTCACTGAACCCAGTAAAAGAAGTATTTAATTTGTATGGCTTAACCTCATTTAGATTTATTTAATCATCTCTCAAAGTACCTACTGCAAATTAAGTTTAAGTTGCAGCTATTTCTCTTATAGAAATAGGATCATCTTATATACGAAGGCTGAGTAAAATAATTTCTCATTAAGTATCTGCAGTTACAAAACAACCTAACTCTGACAACTAATTCACTAATAAAAAAGACCAGGGATTTTGGGAAGGGCTGCTTCCTGCTTCAGTTTAGTTTTTTTGTTACACAAAGTCTGATAAGGCTATTCTCAGGAAAGTGAGAAGGTGTATTTCCCAAACCACACTGTGTAATTTGGCTGTTGCACCTTTCCTTTCCTTACTGGAAAAAGCAGTATTCTTACCATATGAAGTCACTTTGAAGGCATCCCAAATAAAGGTCTGAAGACAGTCAGGACACTAATTTATCCTGAAGAAAGAAAATACTACTTTATGAAAGAATGCAGACTATGAAAATCATCCAAGAGGCAGAAGTTAAACCTTTCTTGGAATAGTTACAGCTAAGGAGAGAATGGACACCAATACTAACTAAATATTGCACAACTGGTGATCAAAGCAAACCAAAAAGCACCAAATGGAAAACTATTCTGACTCATTCAAACGCAGATTTTCTTTCAAACTTCCTTTAAAACCAAAAGGTTTTAAACAAAGAAGAGAGATATATAATGCTTGTTTTTTGAAGCCTCCCTTTGCAAGATTCCTCATGAAGTAAGAGTACCAAATGAGAAGATAAAACAAGTGTAACTAAGAGCATGGGATGACAGGTAAAGCTGAGAAGACATGAGGAGAAATTACGCTTTAGGTTACTCCAATTAACTGTAGAGTGCTACCAATTCACACTGAAAGCAATTTTTACAAGCTGGTTTTAGAGAAGAATCATAAAGTTCTCTATGAACTGTCACCACTAATGGCAAAAGACACAGCAAGAAGAAAGTAAGCACTGTGTTTGGCAGTTATCCATGATATCTGCACACCAGTGGCTTCCTGCAGTTCTACTGAACTCCTGTGAGAAAGCAGAAATCAGTATTTCATGGCTAATTTGTATTTCTGGAGAAAGAAAAAAAATGAAAACCCCAAAAATTTAAAGAATTCTACAAAGGATCTTCAAACTAAAAGGCTGATTTGCTGTGAAACACAGAAAACAGCCAAAACTAAACCACAAACTCCTGTTTCATAAACAATTGCAGGAAATACTAAAATCCTTCTGTAACAGACTTATCTTAAAACTAGAAGACTAATATTTTATAATCCTGCTAGATACTCTCTGAAACATGCACTTCCTCAATAGTACAAAATTGTAACTATGAAAAGGATTCTTTTGGAAAAGGCTCTGCTAAGCCTAAAACAAATATCTTATGTAACAAAATATTGGTTATAACTTGTCTATAATCTAGTGCTTGTAGAGGAGAAATTTTTCTGGTGGGCACAGAAGTTGTAGATAACAAAAGATTCATGTAGACTTTTATGTATGAGTAGCCTACACCAATCCTACTCCTTCAGTCTGCCCACAAAGTGATGGAAGAGCATTTTGCCATACAGGAATATACAGTCTAAAATCATGTAGAATAAGGAGGCACAGGATGAGAAATTAAGGCTACACAAACCAGCAGTTAATGCTTCCCACTGTTAAAGAAACATAGATAAAGAAAGGTGAGGGAGCTCTGTCTCCACTCAGTTTTTCATCCTTGGGGAAGACCACTAAACTGCAAGCTGGTCACCTTTCAATCACAAGCACTTCCACTGCAACTCCAGGTACTGATTCAGAGAGTACCAGCCAATATTCTCCAATTAACTTAGGGGCAAGGAACCAAAAGAAGAAATCAAAGCAAATTCTCTCTTATTTAACTGTAATGCAACTACAGTAAAAATCTGAATTCCCTCACAGAGTCTTTGTCACAACAACCGTGCTGAGAGCCTGCTGGCACAGACACAGTTTATGTTGACAGAAGTGACTTTATGCTGACATAGCAGTCCCATAATTTCAAACAAACTTTGTTCTTTCCTTTCAGAGGAGGAATTTTTTTCAGTATGTTGTTTCCTTGACCTGTCTGCACTGCCCCAGCTGGGTCTGCTCCAGCAACTTATATGAAGAGATTCACATCATTTCCAAGCGAGGAACTGCCGTTCTCAAGTCAAAATACACTTCTATTTTAACTTTCTACTGATTTTCCTGTACTTTAAACCTTACATTCACTAAGTGGGATAAATACCAATTACTCCAACCTCATTATCAACCAACATAGGCTGATTCTGGGAATACGGAATATGGATTCTCAAACTTGAGAATATTTAGTTTAATTTAATTGAATGAAAAAGAATTCCTGCTCAAATCTGCGACATAAGGAAACACTATAAATACTTCCAAAGAGGCAAATGGTTAAGTAACAAAAAACCCCTAATAAGCACAAGAGATAGTCAACTTCTATATTGAAGTGGCTTCTTTCCCAAGCTTTCTACACAGCTGTTAAAAAACCAACTTTTCCTTCTTTCTTAAAAAAGGAAATGTGAAAGACTACTGCTTGTAATGCCAAGGTCTTTTCAGCTCCTCACACCACCCTACGAGCAAGTGGGCTGGAAGGCACAAGAAGCTGAGAGAAAACACAGCAAGGACAGCTGATCCCAACTGGCCAAAGGTATATTCCATACCATAACACACCCAGTCAACATTAAAGCAAACTACAGGCAAAGCTGGCTGGGGGCTGCTGCTTGGGAGCTGGCTGGACACTGGTCAGTGGATGGTAAGCAACTTCATTGGACATCCCTTGTTTTGTATATTCTACTTCTTTCATCATACTTATCCTTTCCTTTTTTGTGCTATTAAACTAACTTTATCTCAACACAAAACTCTAACTTTTTCTTCCTGAATCTCTTCCCCATCCCCCTGGGGATGTGGGGTGTTGTGTGAGTGCCTGAGATGTTTAGCTGCCTGCTAGGTTAAAACACGATGTCAGCAGGGACCTCCTCAGACCCCAAGGCCATTAAAATGTTATCAAAAGGGGTCTTGACATAACATCCAATACCTCTTTCAGTACCCTGGAATGAAACCCATCAGGCTCCATGGACTTCTGAATATTCAGCTGAAACAGCTGGTCCCTTACAATTTCAGGGTCCACAAATGAGAACTCACTATTCCCACTCTTATAACAATCAGACACAGGGTACTGGGCAGTCCAAGCCTTTCATGCTTTCCCCCTGCATATAAGAACCAGGGCTCTGTATCTTCAAATTCAATTAAAAACAACAGGTTTCTACCTAGCAATTCTGATATCAAATGTTACAATCATATTTCAAACAGTGATTGGAAAGAGAAAAAAAGTCAATCAAAATCATTACGAGTTTGCACTTGAATTTGAATTGAAGAGTGTAATACACATTTTCTAATATTACTGGGAAAAAAACCCCAGCATAAACTCCAAACTAAGTTTCAGCTGAAATTCTTACAATTTACCCTTATTCCCCTCCTTAGAAATAATGTATCATATTTTAGGGAAGCATATCATTTACATTTGAAGACAAGAACATACTTTCAGATGCCTAACTAGGAGTCACTGGTGAACCACAAGAAGTTATGATACAAAGCTGATACATATCCTTTTCAGTAACAATGACAACAGGGTGGAGTGTTCAGAATGGTATTTATACTAAAGTTTAATTTTGAAGTTCAAGATTATTGTCTGTTCCGAAAACAAAGAAAACAATTCTGCACAAGTCTGAATTCTGAAGACACAAAGGCCCACACCCAGAAATATGGAAACATGAAGAGTGACGAACAAGTAACTTTGAGAAAAATGTGTAATATCAAGTGCAGTGATTGGACTGTGATAAACATGTAATTTTTGCTCCAATGATTTAAAAAGATAACTCTCCTTGACTATCACTTCAAATCCCTCTGGGAGATTAACATATCCACAGAGGAATTTCCAGAAAGAAATGGATGTATGCATTTCTGTGGGTCAATACAGTTATTTAGAATTTTAACACAAACCTCTGTTCTGTTACACTGGCATGGACTGCTGCTGAAGCAGCTTAGGTAAAGGCACACTCACTCTAATTGCACTGAGATGTCAATGCTGACACATTAAAAGACAAAGAATTAGCGTTTTTGCCAAATCATTTTTATAATTGTTCATAATTAGTCACAGAAGTTTAATATATGAGATTACGTAATCTCAAACTGAAGAAATGTGTTGTTACATCTTCTTGTTATTTTTAATTAGTAAACACATAAACTGAAGAACCACCTTACCTGACAGAGTTTCGGCTTCTGTTTTCTACCTTCATTAAAATTCGTACATCTGATTGAGGAGATGCTGTATAGATTTTTAATCTGGAAAAAAATTGCAACAAAGATGCAGAAATGATGTACAATGACTTTTCTTCCTGTCAACCATAAAGGATGGATATCTTATGCATGTCAACAGACAAAATAATGCATTTTTTAATTAAAACAATAATTTGTCACGTACTAGGTGTTTTCTATAAATGAGAGTTGTAATTATTAGTGTTTTTTTCTAACTATTCTGAAGGTTTACTGGGGTTAATTATGGTTACATTTTTCAGAATTATGGCGCTTTATTTGGTCTTCATGCTGTGATTCAGTTTCTTCATTTTCTGCTGGTTGAAGTTTGGTGTCTGTACCCCAGGTTAGTTGGTTGGTGAATGTTAGGATGGTTTTCATCACAGGAATGAAAGATGTACTGCTGAGTGGGAACCCAGCTCTGCAAGTGAAAGTGCAGCTAATTTAAACCATGTATTCAGAACCATTCCCTTTTATTAGTGCATTAGATCAACAAGGCAGGAAAGTTATTTCAACACACACCTTTGACAAACGACAGGATCTGACTCCACTGGATCAATGTAGGGCTTGAGGATCTCAGCAAGAGTTTTATCATCAGGCACCCTTTCAGCAAAGATAAAAATCAAGCATGTGAGACACCGTTCATCATGTACACAAATATCTATTGTGAGTCACCTGGAGGAGGCTGGATATTAACGTGCTACAGTGGCACAGCTGAGCAGTTTATGGGAGGATCATAAATGTGCATTGATACTGCACAGATATGGGCAGCTTTATCTCAATTGCAGCACTGGGATTTCACAGGCATGTATGAGGAGTAAACAGATGAGTATCTCTAGCTTCTAACCCTTCAAAAGAAACATGCTGTTCCTGTAGCCCTAAAAGCAGACAAGGACATATTTCACATCTCCCTTCAGGCTAAGAAAAAAGGAGAAACATTTACCAAAAAAAGCTCTTTTTTTTGCCTTTTCAAAATGTATTTGTGGACTTTCCTGCAAAGCAAACAATGCAACCATTTCATCCTGTATCAAGGTCAGCTCCAGAGTGCAGGTGAGGAGGGGTGGCAAATCGTGCTGAACATCTGCTCCATGAGAAGAGAGTATCTTAAGTGTAGGGGAACTACTATTATGAATATACAAGCTCTCTATTTATATAGGGAAAAGGACTAACAAACATTATGCCTGATTTGGAAAGCCTGCTAGCTTTCAGAGAGAAAAGTACTACACAACTTTCAATATTTTTTAGATTGAAATGCCCTTTTTTTAAGACTAAAATTAATACCTGAGTTTACCTTGTATAACAGAACTTGGTAAGAACTGATCAAAATATTTTGCAGTTCAAATTGAGAGGATTAACTGAAACTTTATAAAAATCTTTTTTAAAGCTCTGTACCCTTTTAAAGTGTATTCAGCATGACAGTGAGGAAATACGAGCTTCAAATGCCAGTAGAACTTGTTCTCCCTGAAAACAAAAAGAAATGCAAATTCTTAGTATTAGTTGGTAACAACTACCTTTTTTTTTTGCTATGATAAAGTTTTGTAACCTACAGCATGGGCGCAGAAGAAAATACATGTTTAAGATTTTGAGTGGCTTCAAAGAGTAAAAGGGGCATGCAGAGAAGCTGAGATGTCCTTTCAAAGATGTAATGCTCCTACATCCTGCTAAATTTCAGATTCTCATAGGCTGAAAATCTACTCCTTACAAATATAAAAGGATATCACCAGTTAACTGATCAACAGTATTTCACATTGTAAAAGTGAGTATATGCCAGCTGCCCTTTAATTTCAGAAAAGGAAACTGCTTTTTGGCATATCACCCAGGACAGATTACCAAACCTCTGCAATAATAACAGCCAGAGTCCCAGCTGAGGCCAGGCCCTACAGAACACAGGGGACTCAACTTTTTCCAGCAATGATGGCCTCAACAGAAAATGTGTCATGGCCGGGGAAGGAAGTTCCTTCTGGCATAACATGGATAAGAGAAGTTAGAAAGGACAAACATTTTACAGAAAGATCATAAAACTTATGGTAGACACAAAGTGATGTCACATTCCATTCTTCTGTATGTTAATTGTTATTTTTAAGACCCACCTTCCCTTTCCAGCTAGCATAAGTAATACCTGAGAACAGAAGCTACTGAAGCATAGCTTGAGAGCAGTGTCATCGTAGGCAGCATTTCTAGAGAATACTTTGCTAGATCAGGCAGTCTCTACTTGCCTTTTTGCTCATTTGCAGAAAATTTGCAGAAACTTTTCTAAAAGAATTCCCTAAGAGAAAGCACAATCTCAAAGAGGTTCCTGGTCTTTTGCTCTGGTTCAGAAATTCACACTCATGACAAACAGCAAAGATTTAGAAATCAGAGCTCAAACACCTATGAAGCACAGGGACATCTAATGGTGTTCTTTTTTTAAACTACTTTTTAAACATTATTTAAGTCCAATGAATCATTGCATCCAGGATAATCACCCTCAGTTATGCCAAGATTCTGGTCTACAATAAAAAAGTAAACACAGTGTTGTCCCAACATGTTGTTTAATTTGTTTATCAAGCAAATGAAACATTATCCAGCAAGTTCTAGCTGGCTGCAGAGAGGAGTGTACGTGCATCCACTAGCAAAATCTTAGCTGCTAAGATCAATTAACTGTGATATCAATTTTTAAATGCAAGCACATTTTATAAAGTGAGCTTATCAAATAAGTAATTCCCTTACCTAGCTGATCCTAGGAGAAAAGTGAGCTTTACAGCTGAACTATACTTTTTGGAGTGTAAGTAAAATCAGACACACTGATATCCACAAAAAAAAAA
>VXBR01004351.1:1155878-1261917 GCA_013400215.1 Cisticola juncidis | reverse complement strand
AAAAAAAAAAAAAAGAACAAGCAGGAATCCTCAGCTCCAAGAAAGTAATAATCAGAATAAAATACATTCATGAAGCCTATGGCCCCCAAAGCAACACGTGCCTCAGCAGAGTTGTGCTGCATGCCTTGTGATTCCTCCCTTCTCTCTGCTCATGTTTGTTAAAGTGGAGAATGAGAATGCCTTGAGTGAGCAAGTGGAATTAGAGAACATCAGGTCTGGAAGAGGTAAGAAGATTCTATGATCAGAGCTGGAGGATAACATAGAAAACATTATTAATCATATAGAATATATATATAACCAGAAGCTGGCATTGTATTTGGGCCATATGAATTTTATGCTGTTTTGCATACTGGTATGACAGTATTAAATCACCAAATTGCAAAATGTTTTGAAATAACTCAAAACTATTGAGTGGAATTTGGGGAAGTTTTTGCAAGGTAAGTAAAACAAGATTTTGCAATTCTTGTCGTGGCAGCTGAAGGAAGCACCAATGTTACCCTACACACAAAGCAAACTGGAATATCAATAGGTTATGTAACCAGTTAGGTTCCCTTGCAATTAGCTTGTGATTCCTCTCAGACATGTTTATATCTGCCATTTAACATGGAATGGTGTTATATCAAAGCATTCCCAGGGAGACTAGTAAAAGTTAGCTTTAGACACAGAAATAGTCACCATCATTAGCAGAAGGAAACGCTCATGATGGGCACATTTATTAAAATGTTTATGAAGACTGTTCAGATGAGGGTTTCATTCTATGTTATTAAGTAACATGAGGCTTGCTAGCATGTTTTCATTTAACTCACCATCGTCCACAATTTTTTCAGGCCATGTTTATCTATTCTAAAAGACCAACCCTTTCTGTGACACTTTGATCTTTATATCAAGACAGCCAAAGCATGAGAGTGACAAACCAAGACACAACTCACAGAAATATGTAGGTGGCCCAAAGGACTGTCTCTAACACAGGCACTTGAAACAGAAATGCTCCAAAAAGAACTTCCAGCTATCTGCTACCTGCTGCTAGGAACACTCTTCATGTGTCTGTCACACAGCACATCCTCATTTCACATGCAAGACTGATTCCCTGTGGGCTCACTGAGGCACACTCAGTTCATCACTGCAGCTGTAAAATCAGCTTAGGAGGATTCTTCTCAGACTTCTGCCCTCCCTCCCATTTCCAGGCACAATCCAGTCTATGGAATAGTGTACAGAAAGTGCTGTGAATCAGGGAAGCTGAAGCTAGAAAGCTCATTTCTCATCAAAAAGTTCCACTTTGAAAAACTAGAAATGATTTTATTTCTCAGCAAACTAATGCCATAACTAACAATTAATGACTTCATCTCTCTTCAAAGTACTCTTGCCTGGAAATAAATGGCAAAAAGAAAGAGGCAAGACAGTTTAAGACTAGGATAGAAGGACGCAAGTAAAAAACAAGCTTGGAACAGGAATAGCCTCATACTCTTCACTTTACAACAAAGTCTTGGAAAACAACCTGCTGGGTGCCTGTTATTAAAGTGAAGCATCCCTCATCATCACTGATATGTGCCCACAGAAATTGATGTCAACTGTAGATGCTATCAAAGCTGCCTCACAACAAGTTCTGATCAAAGTTAGATATCCTGGCTCCAGATCTCACTGATTCATTTTCTGCTATGGCTCACTGGGGTAGTATTTCCTTCAAATACAATGGATATGTGATATGTTCATTTTCTAGCGAAAATGCCTAATCCAATAAGTCATCTGCATTTGAATAACAGCTCACCTCATGAAGCATTTTGTGCCACTCTGTTGCCATGGAATGCCCCTCCAACAGCGCCCTGGTTTTTTGGATACCAAGGCACTGACTGTAAAACTACCAAACAGCAGAGCTCTGGGTGAAGCACAAGCACATCAGTGATGTCAATAAAAGCAGCAGCATAGCCCATCCCTGCACTGTTTGGTTTCATCTCCTATTCTGGCTACTTCAGAAGCATGGAAATGGATCAGAGGGAAAAGGGGAGCCAAGCACCTCTCTCTCCCTGCATGAGACGTAGATGCAAAATACATTCAGAACTGCACAGGCTATTTCACAACTACAGTTCTAAAAAAAGTAACTATCTACCTTTCATTTCTCCTAAAACTTCCAAAAACTTATTTTGTCATCAAGTGCAGTTGTATGATTTAAAACTTTTTCACAGCAACAATGGAAACATTTTTACTTCTGATATTATAAAGACAGCAGCAGTATGTACAAGTGGCTGTCTCCTCCAGGTGGCTCTCAGAACAAGTGAAAAAATTTTCTCTACCTTTACAGTTACTGCAGTACCTAAGAAAATGCTCAAAAAACTGTGATTGTAGACAGTAGAGCTGCTGGGAATTGAAGGACTGACCTACAAAGGATTCTGGACTTGGACATACCTGTTAAATGCCTTGGCAGATTTCTAGAAGTGTCTAATGTTTACACATTTCTTTAAAAATATATGAAATATCTCATAAAGCTTAACTTTCTTACCTAGGCTTCCTCTGAGCATTTCCTCTCAGTTTTGTCTAGAATGCAGTAGAACTGTTTTAAATATGTTTAGAAGGTGTTTTTAAATATATGGGTATATATATGTACGCAAACTAAACTATTTATTGACAAAAATCCCAAATTCATCACATCTTAAGACATCAACTTCAGTTCTGGCTCCACAGAAGTATTTCACTGCCAGTCCATCAAAGACAGTGATTCATTGATGATTTTGTTTCAGTTTAGCAACTAGTATTCTTAAAATATTAGTATACAGGATATCTTAAATCAAAATGCAGATACTGTAGGATTTCCTGTCTTCTTCATTTTGAATTCACACAAGTGATTATAAGGACATGAAGTTTAATCACAGACCAGTCATCCTTCCATCTGACAACACCCAGTACTCACTCAGAATGCACTAAAGTTTAATTGAAGTTTAATTTAATTGGGCATTCAGCTGGTATAGTTTTGGATAATATTGCCTTCCTTGACTTCTGTTAGCACCTTAACTTTCTTCTTCATGGGTCCAAGAAAGCAAGCAAAACTATCTACTAAGTAACAACTAAATTCAAGTTTAATAGCTCCAGTGGTGTAATACTAAGTAAAAACACAGCTCAGAAAACTCCTTGCTATCAACAAAATCAATACTTCAAACAATAATTTTAATTATCTCTACCTAGCTAACCATTATAGCTGACATTTTACAACTTCTAGGTGTACCTCAAAGTATAACACTAATAACCTCCTAAATTATGTTAATCCCAAATCTCCACAGTGCATTTTTTTCTCACCATTACATCAAAGAGGAGAGGTAATGTAAAAACTTCCTTCTACCACATATATCCCTCTGACCAAATGCTCCCAGTCTGCAAGCAAGCCTGCTACAAGGGAGGTTTGTAGCCCTCTGGCCCCTCTTGGTGGGGAGGAGAGGTAAAAAAGGTTTTGTCTGGCAGATATGCTGTGAATGGAGCGTGAAGGAAGCTGGCTGGAGATGACAGTGCAAGCAGCAGGGAGGGCTGGAGCAGGGCAGCACAAGCTGCAGAGCTCAGGGAACTGCACTGCCCCATTTCAGTGTCTCACTACATCATCTCCTGCCAGGGAACAGGAGCCACAGACTTGCAAGCTCATTCCCTTCTTCCCATCTGACCTGCTGGCTGGAGCTTCTCAGCTGGTGCTCCTGCCCCTGGTTTCAGCCTGGCCTCATCTTTCACCCCTTTCCCAGAGGCCTGCTGTGCCAGCAGTTCACCCCATAACTCCATGGCAGAATGTATCCAGGGGGAAACTCGCAGCTGTACTGAAAATAAGGGCACCACAGGAAATGTAAAGTGAGGAAGCACTTCAAAAATAATTTATGACCAAGAAATCAGATGCACCATGAGTTCACACTCTCAGACACTCTCACACTCGCAGACTCAGACACTACTTTCTAATGACCCTCCATTACTTAGATACTCAATATTACACATTAGTGTAATCCATGTGTTGCCCAGCTTTGGCACGTATGCTTTCACAACATCGGATTCAGCAAACAAACTCATGGAATCCAGGAAATGAAGAGTCTGGTTAACACATCGAAACAACACTGATCTGTCCTCCAGCACTGGCACAGGCAGGGGATGACACAAGAATACATCTTGTACTTCCTAGCTTTGGACTACTCTCATTCCTGCCTTGTACTGCCCAACTGCTTGGCTCACAGGGAGAATGTCAACAGGACATGGGAGAAGCCTGTTCTCAGTTTTCCACGCACAGATGTCGAGCAGCTTCCAGCCTCCACCCTCTGCAGCAATCTGTCTACAAATCTCAAAGGGCTCACATCTACAGGAGAGGGACACAACAGACCTGAGCACTGTCAGGTGCTAAGCTCATATAATGGATATATGACTATTTGCACAGCTTTACCTCACTTCAGTGTGATACTCAACAAAATGCTATGGCTGTCACAAAGTCCCACGACACAAGTGCTAAATGCCTGATAACCACTGGTTTGGCCAAACTCAATTCCTTAGAACCCATTTAAAGAGAGTAGGTAGGACACACCAATTAAAAAAACAGACCAAACAATCAAAAAACAAAACAAAAGAAAAAACAAAACCAAAACCAGACAATAATTTTTAATCTGCATCACTGAATTCAAACAGCCCATTGCTGTGTAAATAACGCATATCCATTGTGTAATAATCACTGTGCATACTCCATACCCTTGGACAGAATTTACAGGAAAAGGACAGTTATTTCCTATGCTCCTCAAGACAGAGAATATTATCAAGTCCTTTCTAGTGGGATGTAAAAGTCCCAGAGAAGCTATCATTTCAGAGCAAGAACAAAAGTTCCCCAGGACTTTATGAATGACACCAACCAGTAAGACATTCTACCAGAAAGCCTATGAAATATTTCCATGCCTATTTGCCAAGAAGTCACCTTCCTTGCCCCATTCTCTTAGCTTTTAAATCTGCTTCTGTTAAAACAACAAAAAGTACAACAAAACACATGAAAGCATAATCTGCTCTAAGTTTAATTTGTCCCCAACACAAGCTACACTTCAGTGTGTACCCAAAAAGGCTTTCTAGAGTAAAAATAAAATGGTACATGAAGGCAAATGTCTTGTCAGTACAGCACCCCAGCATTCCCAGGATCTTCCCAATGGTGTCAAACCTCCCTGTATCTGTGCCCCTTCTGTCCTCTGATCCCAGCACTCCTGGGCTTCCTGCACTTGCTCTTGAGGGATGCTCCTTACCCTGCACTTGCTAAGTGTGTTTATGTTGCTTTATCTGTAACACTGCGGCAATTCACCATTAAAGCAAAACCCAGTTCAAAGCCCGAGCTACTTTTTCCAACATGAGACTGCTAAATGGGATCTGTGTGAAGTAGAGCATACAGCCAAAGACAGGGAAGTCAGTGCAGAGGAAGACAACCTCTGTAAGGTCTGGAACAGACCTGGTCTGATCTGAGAGGAAACCCATAAATCTGGGGCAGAGGGAGGAGAAAATACCTCAGATTTCCATTCTTTCCATTGGCTCAGTCTGGGTTTTCTCAAACAGAACCGGTAAAATATGCAACTTTAAAAGGTTACATTTCTACATCTATTTGATGCCTAACATTCTGCTAAAACCTGCTCTATGTGCAATACCAAACCTGCCTCTGTCTTTCCCTAGAGCAGCCTAAAGGACCCAGGTGGGTGTGCTGAGCAGTTTCCAGGTGGGTCATTACTCTGTCAGAGACAGACCTCTGGTGGCCAGCCAGAGACCGACACTGTGGAGGGCACAGCTCCCAGAACAGAGGGATAACACACCCTGAAAACACAAATTGCCACCAAAACTGAGACCATGAACAAAACAAGTAAGGGTCATCAGGGATGAGCCATCAGGGATGCCATTGCTGTGAGAAGCTCAGAAAGCATTTATAACTGACACCAGTATATCACTGAGCTGAACTGCAGACCTGATTCCTGTCACAATGAAATACTTCATAATTTCTTTAATTTTTACTGTGAAAATACTTTAAAATACTATCTCTGGATATCAGAGAAAAGCCACTGAGTGGATAAAGAAAGAAATATTTAAATTTTCCTTAGCCTTTTTCCTGAATTTGTGTCTCTAAGCTGTGCTGTATCAAACATTTCCATTCTCTAGTACAGCAACTCCCAACACAGAATGCAACTCAGGTATTGAAGCACTTCTTAAGGTTTAAAGTCAGCCTTTTCAGAGACAGGGATTTGTGCAAGCTTTCTACGTCAAGTCTCTACCATAAAACCTCCAAAGAAGCATTTTCTTTTCCTAGCAAAAAACCTAAGTATTATTTAAAAGAAAAGACCACAACAGTGCTGCTTCTTCCTGCCATTACTCAGTGTTGGCCTTTTTCAGAATAAAGCATGAATTATGTAAGCTGTTAAACCGAGCTCAAGGAACCTAGAGAAAATGAAAACGTAAAGCATGATATATTAAACAGCTTTTGCAAAGAAATAAGTATATTTAACAGCTTTTAAAGCAAGCATATTGGTATGAATTGAAATTCTCATCATTATATGCTCAGTGAAAACAGAATACTGCTGACTGTAACCAGCTGAAGACTCACACAGAATTGAAGGTGGTAGAATTTTCTCTTCTTTTTGTAAATCCAACAGGCAGTGTTTTTAGCTCAATATTACACCCTCGAGCTTTATTCCTCAAGCAGTATAACTAGCAAAAAAGAAAAACATTTTTTTAAAAAAAGCTGAATATATAAATCCTCTGAAAATTAAACAATAAAAAGCTGGCAGGAATTATGAGAATACTATAGAAAAGGCTATATTTACTGAAATACTCCGAATTTTTAAAAAAACATCCTGAATGAAAAAAATTCCACAAGCCTAGAAACTCTGAAACATTTTTGTAAGTTTTTTTACTATTAAAAAAGAACATGCCACTGACCTCCTCATAGTAAAAGCTCTTTAACATACCATCAGAGTCAGTGTGACCACTGTGGGTGTAACACCACCACAAGGATGCTTTTCGGGTTACAACCCCATCCACTGTGCAGAATGGATACACAAGCAGCATCCCAGCCACTGCCAAATTCTGATCTGAAGGCAGCACTAAGGGCACCACCCCATTAACATGCCCAGTACCACACCCCTAAAACTGCACTCATGCAGTCTCACCACCTTCAGCACACACTTTCAGACATCATGGGGCTAAAATTCACACATACAGAATATGACTCCAGACAGAGAGGAAGCTGGAGTTTTCTGAATTTATTCTGTCATCCTGAGTGTCAGTCCTGATTTTAGGGCTATATTTCAAGGTATCTTCACAAGATGGGAAAACAAAATGGCCCTGATGCCTTTTTGTGATTTATCAATGAGAAAAAATATTTTTGAATAGAGGCAGGTTGGGCTTTTTTGGGTTTTGTTTGTTTGTTCATTGCTTTTAGCTTGGGGAGTGTGCTTGGTAGCTGAAAGAACTTCAGCAAGAACCTCTTTTCCCTTAAAAGGCTGGCTTTTATATCACTCTTACTTAGATTCAGTCTTTGAAGAGCTCTGGCTGTCTTCATTTGGTATACAGGGAACCACATAACAATTTTTAGGCGATCAATAAACCCACTGTTTACCTGGGAAGTGCATACTTAAAAATGCAAAAGTTGTGGAGGTGTAAGGAAACACTCAGACTTTCTCAACATATGTCTATCAACCAACAGCAAGTGGTCATGCATAAATTTTAAGAATTGTTAGTGATCTTTTCTTTAAAGCAACAGGATGTAGCCATCAATTCTACTGCATAAACCTAGAGACTTCTCTTGATTTCTGGCTCTAAAATTCTGGGTCATTTGTACCTTTATAAGAGAGGTACCGCTCTGGAATCTGGACTGGGACTACCTCAGTGGGAATTCAAAGGTAGCCAACCCTAATTCCAACAGAGCAAAAGGAAAATCAAAAACTTACAAGTCTTTTGGTTGCTGGACTATGCACAATGCAATGTCGAGCAGCAGCATCAGCTGTCCTTCCTACATCTTCCAGGAAACGATAATCTGAAGGTTAAATAGAACAAAGAAAAATGTAGTGCCAGCCTAGCAAGACCATGGAGTTTTAGAACACACAAGGTGTGTTCTTACCACTCAGAAGGTTCAAGTCAGTGAATTCATTTACAGAGATAAACGCTGTTTTATCCCTGACTCCGTTACAGCTCAGGGCAAGCTTATGTTTCTTCACACACAACAGGCTGAAATGACAGAAAAAAAATTAACACATTCAGAACATGAATGGGGAAAATAATCAAAACTATTTAGTTCAGATAACAGATACCTGCACGAATATTTCATGCATCGTGGACATCTGTACTTAGCTTCTTCTTTGCTACAGGTTTCACACCTGAAAGAAGTAAAAAACACTTCTCAATAAGGCAGCATTTTTGCACCTGACTGGCCTATGAAAGTGCCTGCTCAAAAGCCAGGCACTAGGCCATCCATCAGCATTTTCAGGAAAAGCTATTGTAAGTGCACCTTGAAAGGAGAAAGAGAATATACACATACCCTGGATTAGGAAAGGTGGCAGACAACACAAGCTATGGGGAGTATTTCCAAACACACCTACATTAAAACATGAGATGCTTGAAAGAAAAAACCCACATGCTAACTGCAGAGCTGGAAACATAGCAAGCCTTTATCAGTTCATGTTTGGGGCCTGGTTGTGTCAGTGCTTTTCTCCTTTTGCATCACCTGTAATATGCACTATATCATGCTGGCTTATAATATTCCCAGTTTTAGGCAGACGGAAAATAAATTACAAGGATTCCCACTAAGCCATGAACAATGCATCCCATTTTTTCACTGGAACAAAAAGAGCGTGACAACACGGTCAGCCAAACAACTTCCGGCTGTCAGCAGTGTTAACTCCAGAGTCTGGGAACCTCTCAGGCACAAAGTGTAAGGCTTATCAATATAAGGAATAAATATCAGTGAAAAACTAAAGTCCTCTAAAGATATGACCGCATGTTTTTAACTAGGCTATCAGACCAGCTGTTTCTCTCATTCTTAGGAAAAATGTCAATTGAAATAATCGTCACTCTTATTTAAATCTGACAAACACAAAAGAGAACTAACATTTCCCCCACATCAGTAAAGTTTTCAAGAAGACTACGAACACACCATTTTCAACTGCTAGGGGATAAACACGTTCAGCCCTAACCTATTTCTCTTCCTCTGCCCACCACGTGCTCGCTGCTCGCTGGTAGCGAGGGCCCGAAGGACAAGCCCAGCAATTCCATCGCCTGACGAGCTCCGTGAACTGGCAGCACAAAGCCATTTTACAAACCGGAAAAGAGGGCTTCGAACACTGCAAACCAGACACGGGGAGTTACTCCGAACAGGGATTCCCCTTCCCTGCTCGGCAGTGTCTCCGCAGAGCCCGCTGCCCGCCACCGCTCCAGCGCTGCTCTGCCCGGCGCCCCCCGCGCGGCCCCGGGCGGCAGCGCAGCCGCACGAGGCGTCCCGGGACCCGCGGGGCTCAGGGGCCTGAGGGGCTCCGGGACCCGCGGGGCTCAAAGACCTCTGAGGGGATGCGGGACGCGCTGAGCCGATGTCCCAGCCCGGGAGTCTTTCCGGAGCACAGAGCAAAGCGCGCACTGCACTGCCCCGCACACAGCACGCTGCCAAACGGAGCGACAGCCGCCACCGGTGACAGCGGCCAGCGCTCCTTACCTGTGTGTCCCGCTGCACCGCGCCGCCGTCCCGCTGTCTGCGTGGGATGTACATTTTTGCCTCAACTACAGAAATGCACATACTCTCATCCGAGCAGCCTTTTAAGGCTTTAAACTCCTTGCTTTTAAAATAGATAATTTCTGAGGTGAAGAATTCCCAAATATTGGGCAATGAGATGAATAAAAATATACATGAAGCAGACATTTTCTAAAAATTATCATCTTGCAAAATACCCCCAAACATTTACCAAAACGTCACCTCCAAAGCCAAATGAAGAGCAAATGTCAAATCATAATGTCAGTGTATTGATCTTGAAAATGCAAAAAGATTTCCTCGTCCTTCTGTAATCTTGCTTTGTTTTTCATTTTATCAGATTTTTCTCAAAGTGGTCAAAAATGATACTTTGATACAAAATGTAAGCTGGGATGTACCTGTACATTACTTTGTAAAAGCAAACACTGTCCCTCTGGCAGTGTTCCATGGCACAGAGCATATGCATTTCCCCTTGGGAAGAGAAGCACTGCCACCCAAGAAAAGTGCCCTTCTAGAGGATTTTCACCATTTCTAAGAATGACCTATGTACTACGAAACAGAATAGCAAAAGACAGAGAGATAGCTTGGAAGCTTATTTTATTATACTTTAGTGGTGTGGTTTTCTGCAGATTAAGACAGGTTGTTTAAACACTCCCAGGCTCCCTCAAATATAGTCTGGTATCATCTTGCTGTGTACTCCTGAGCACACTTTGAATTTATAACAGATAGAGGCATATCAATATGAAGAGTCCTTTTTCCTAATGGTAAGACTGTTCTTTTTTACTAAAAAAAAATTCACTGAACATTTTAGGCTTAATTTTAAAAACCCAAAATGATCTAATAAATTTTGCAAAAAAAATGGAATTTCCAAGAGGATGAAATGCTGATTATAATTTAACAGCAGCCATTCAGAAGACACAATATAGTAGATTCTTTCAGAAGTTACAAAATATATACAGAATATATCACCTTAAGATGGCTTTGGCATTAGCGATGCTAACTGAAATACAGAATTTAAAAGTCAAAACTGCTTTAGGTAGCTCTCCTTACAACAATTTTTACAATGGCTGTAACGCAAACTGTTCTGACTACATGCATCATATACAATACGCTGTCTTATACACCATTTCCAAAATAGTACACAAAAATGTTTTCAACAAGAAATCCACATAAATAATGTTTTCATTATGTGAAGTATGTGACCAACAGTTTAAAATAGGTACCTTTACAACAGAAACAGATCCTGATGTAACCAGCACATACAGTCTGAAAGATACAAAGGGACTCATCTCTGGTAAGGCCACAAGCACCCTGTGTTATGAAGAGCACCAAGGCAACATGGACAGGAAACACAAAAGAGGTAGTGTGCCATCTGTTCAGATGTGTGTGTCCACCAAGGACTGGAATAAAACAACGTTTAAGAGAAGAAGACTTACTGTACTGTGGCTTGATTCATTTTTCATATAAAAGTTATTGCACATTTAGGAGCATTAGCAGGTATTGCTCCTTAGTGTCATATGTCTCCAGCTTTCCTCAGGATGGTTTTTGTGCAGTGTTGTTAAAAAGAATGCTAAGAACACTTGATGTCCTGAAAAAGACCATGTTCAGATTCTCCATTCCAGAAAATTATGCAAGAAAGCACCAAGAAATTTATTTTTAAATACTTTAAGAAAAATTCTTTAGTCTTTTCTTTCTTTCTTTTATTTTTCAATGCCATTTCTCCTTAGGAGGAAGTCTTTTTCTTCCTGAGGTTCTTGAACCAACAACACTTGAAATGATTCTTCAGTTTCCTAGTAATTTTGCCAGCAATGGATCATACTTTTTATTCAATCTATGCAGCAGCTCCATATTGATGCAACAGGAAACCTAGGACAGGAATCTTAAAGGAAGCATACTGAGCCACTTTCTACGAAGTGCTGCTCTCCTGGTTTGAGGTGAGGAAGTGCATTAACTTGAACAACTGGAAGCTGATTCGTGTCCTGAGTGTGAAAAAAGAACTGTGTCTTACGCCAGCTGCCGTCTTCAATCTGAAACACACAGGAGAAGAATATTAGAGTCATATAAAAGATGAGCTTCAAAACATAAATGAAATTTGTGTTTACAGAGTGAAAGAGAAGTAGTATACACAGAAACACTACTTCTCTCAGCAGTTCCTACAGAAACCGTGTAATTTAGCAAACACCATTTCTGAAGCCTAAATTTTCATTTTGAGAGTAACTGTTTCTAAATTTTCCTGGAGGACCTCCTTATTTCTGTGCTGATGTCTCTGCAGTGTCTTCGTACAGTCTCAAAATACGTGACATACAATGCAAACAGCAAGTATAGATACCCTGTATCACTGCAATTGCTTTTACCCTTGAAGAGATGGTGAATTTGTATCTAAAGGCTGGCATATGCAGAGCTATGTAAAGAAGCGAGCTTTAGGGGATGTGAATCTAAATAGTTGTTATTTATTTGCAGCAGGTTAGTAATGTCTAAAGAGTACCTCTGTCATCTTTAATAGTGTGGTGCCAAAAGGTATTTACCATGCATTCATCCAGAAGCACTTTAGGTTCAAGTAGGGTGTTTGCTTTAAATATTTGACCGTTCCATCCTTTGAAGGTAACTGCTGTCTTCCGGCCACTTGCTTTATTTAATCCCCATATCGGTGTGTTTAGACAATGGACTGTGATGCTGTGGGTTGCTTCTGAGCTCAGTAAATGAAGGAAGTTCATCTGCACTTTGCCAACACCGAACTCCAGCTGCATTTGGAGAGAAAAGCATTGTTAAACTTACAGCTGGACTGTACTGAATGGGTACAGCAACCCAAAGTGCCATGGACATGTAAGTGGTGTTCAGGCACAGGACCATGAATACATGTTTATATACACTGGGGTCAATGCCAAAGAACAGGATTTGCATTCCTCAGTGGAGATGTTGGGTTCTATTACAGTCATTGCTATAAACAGAAGCTTTCATAGGACATTTTCAAAGCTTAAATATAAACATTTGCTGATGCTCACAACATTGCTGAAGCACAGCTGGTCAGAAAACACTATTTTTAAATAAGGCAACTGAAAGAAATGCTTTCGTGATTCAAACAAAGATATTATAACTAGCAGTGTTTTAACTGAAGCCACATCACTCTGCTGCTTAGTCTTCTTAGACCATAGGTCCTGGCAATACTGATAGTCCATTACAAATGCAAAAATTCCTAAGTATATTTTGATTTTAGGCAAAATATAATAACTCATTATTCACAAAAGAATTTCTCAAAGTCTTTTTCATATTCAGGGATCTTCCAAATGTAGGAATGCATATGTGAACTTCACAGTATTTCTGAAGCACTTCAATGACTACAGCATATACAGAATTTCACAAACATAAGATTTCTATTCCCAAGAGTTCAAGAACTACATGTGAAGAGGAGCATGAACTAATGATGGACAAAAAACTAGTCCCTCCCTAATGGCATTTAAACATGCCGAAGTGTTGGAAAGCAGTAATAATTTCCATCCTTTCTATTGTGACAACCTCACCATCTCTATGCTTAGGTGCCCTGAGTGATGAGGTGCTAATGGAGCTTAGAAGTATTTCAGGCTTATTTTTATGCCTTGTATAAGAAAGTGTAAAACAAAAAGTAATTCTAGTACCGTAAGTGAGTAGATGAATACAGTGAGAATTACTAACATAGTCTCCAGAAAATCTGTAACTTCTATACCAGAATATTTAACATGTCCTTCCACAGAGATGCCCAATAATGCCCCCCTGAAATCTAACACTTTTTAATGAGTTAAGTAGATAAGCATGAATTTGTTTACAGTTCAAGCACAGACACAGTATCTCTAGAGGCAATACATACCTTTGTCACAGACAGTGGTGTTAAACATGTCTGACCACCTGCAGTGAAGTTGCAGAAAACTTCAATGGCATCAGAAGGACATCCAATATTTGGGTCAATCCAGTATTTTCCTATTAGTATATAATTCCAGACAGAAAATAAAACCAAAATATGATTACTACTAAGAAATTTGCTAAAATTTTCATACTTCTTGGCAAATATAACATATATTATCACCATACCTTCACAAGGAAATGAAAGAAAGGGAACATGAAAATGTTTTCACTATTAGAATTATACTAATAACAGCTACTGAGAAAAATTACCATAATAAACCACTTCTGATTACAATTACACTGACATTACAGCTTTAAATAGGAGGATTTTTTTATTTGACATATTGTTTCAGGAACTTCTGAGATACAATGACTATCAGTGTATCTGGCAGTGATAATGTATGGTATGTGATTTTCTCATTAGGAATCTAGAATCTGATCCACACAAAATTCATTGCAAAATTAGCTATAAATACTTGGAAAATTTCGAGTCACAAAACTGCATTTTCAAATTTTCTAGATGCATCTGTTTACTGATAGATATAACCTGTCTAATATTTATATAATATTTGATAGCTACATACTTCCATCTTTAAAATTCAGAAATTTTATCTTAAGATGAAATAAACATAATTGTGATAGGCACACTGCAAGAGAATACCATAAAAGAAGAATAAAAGCATGAAATCTATCAGATCAGAATTTTAATGTAGAAAGCAACCCCTTTAAAGGTACCTGTGTGGAAGTGGACACTTACCATCTGACACTTTACGTTCACAATTCAGCAGATCCCTGCAGATGCGTGCTGGGTTATCCCTTGTGCCAAGAGGGTTCTTGATGCTGTGCAGTAAATTGCTAAGGTAGTGGAGCGTTTTGAAAATCTCTGTACTGTGATCTAGTAAAGTTACTTCAGTATTCTGGTATTTCTGCCAAGGGCCATTAGCAAATGTGTTACCACAAAGAAGTGTCACAACAACAGTATATGCAGTACGAGTCAAAGGTCAAAAGACCATTGAATAGCCAGAGAGAATCAAAGTGTTTATATGAATGCAATCAGCCATGTAAAACCACATAAGGGTAACAAATCCCAATAAACCAATTAGGACACTTTATTAAAATTGTCAGAGCAGTGACATTAAGGCAGGTTTAGGTCATGCAAATTTGTCATTCTGATATATTGATATAAAAATATGGATACAAGGAAAGGAAGGAAAAATTGGTCCACTTTTAAATAAACCTAGAGGTTTCAGGTTTTAAATAGCGAGATCTAAGGCTTAACCTAAAAAAAAAAAAAACCCATGCAAATTTATTTGACCTTACCCATGTAAGGGACTTTCTTGCAACCAATGCAGCCAGACACATATATGTCAGTATTTTTTTTTTGATCAAACCCAAAATGCTGCTGTTGTGGACTGAGTCTGAATAGTTACAGTCCTCTACGTGTGACAGTCAGTAATTTACATTACTACCAATCATGACAAAAAGTAGAAGTCTCACTGCTTCTCTTAATTTTATTTCAACTATGTCCTATAAATCTTAGCATGTTACATTATATTCTATAATTACTTGCTACCCATTATTAATTTCAAACTAATTTAAAACTAAGTCTTTCAAAAGAAACCCTGAATATCCTCAAATAATAAAATTGTAATTGCATTCTCTGTATGATAATGTAAATACATTTAAATATATACCTCCATCTGTAAGGCAGCATTTGACTCAAACAAAGCTTGAACAGCAGCATTGAGATCCACTTGTTTCTAAAAAACAGGTATTTCAGAATATAAAAAGATGAACAAGAATATACAAAAGTGCAGGTGGCAAATTCTTTGAGCAGTGAAACAAGCAGTACTTTTGAAGAGGATCCTGTTATTTTCACTTTCAATAAAGCACTGTATTGTAGGTTAGAGTTGTTACAGAATTTACCCTTGGTCCTGGTGGTCCAGGTGGTCCCTGAAGAATGGGAAAAACAGATATTAGGTGCTTCACATCTTTATATATTGCAATCAAAATGGAAAAATACAGGCATAGTTTTTTATGCACTTACAGATGGCCCAGGCTGGCCCTGCCGTCCCTGAGGCCCCTAGAAAAAATGGAGATAGAATGCAACTGTTATACATTAAAATCTCTGGGTTTACATTTATGTACTTATTAAATCACAAAAATGTCCCAATCTGTATAAGGCAGAAGGTCTGATACCAGCTGTAGCAAAGTTTTAGATTGTTAGTTACTATTGTTAAAGCATCTTGCTCCATTTATTTAAGAATATTCATGCTGGAATTGCTGTGTTGTCTGGTTCCTTGTTTCTTCAGTTACTTCTGATATGAAGGGAACATTAAAAGTCATAGAAAGTATTAATATATAATGTGCTATACATTATGCCAGTGTTATATGTATGCTGACAAGGTAAGTACTAGAAGGGGTAAATAATCACAAAAACATGGCAGATAATG
The DNA here is from genome assembly GCA_013400215.1 of Cisticola juncidis. NCBI lineage: Eukaryota > Metazoa > Chordata > Aves > Passeriformes > Cisticolidae > Cisticola > Cisticola juncidis. The sequence goes on along the minus strand of VXBR01004351.1, from coordinate 1,245,888 downwards.
TTATCACTAACTGCAAAAAAATAACTGATCCACTTTAATCCATGACTGCGTGCCAGGCTTTTATCAGTTGAATTTATCAGCAGTGTCAGTTTGCAGCCAGAACATGTTATGTTCATTGTTTTAGTGATATGGCAGACTTCCTTTTTATTCAAGAAGTTATGCCCTTATTTTCTCATGTAAGAGGCACCATTTTAGTGTGTAGGAGCATTGCAGAGGAGAGGAGAAGGAGCTGCTTTTCCCTAGCTTACAGTGCCTACAATGCATGGAAACCTGAGTTTTAGGCTGCCTTAGAACTGAACATGGACCTTTCCAATACAGTAAAGGCATCTGAATTATTCTTTCTTTAATCAACTATTCACATTAAGCTGGAATATGCAGTGACACTTGTGACTCTGTTAGATTCTTATCTTCAAGCTCTATATACTCAAAGCTTCTAGAAGCTATTGTTAACAAACTATGGCACAAATGATGACAAGGAAAAGAATTGGTGGCAGTGCCTTAAGAAGAGAAAAAAAGAAGGAATGAAAGGCATGGGCTAGCTCTGCACCTTCAATTACTAAGTCAATTTAAGCAGAACATTCTTTTGTCAATGCTGCTTGTACCAATTACTTGAGCACAATAAGCTGTTCCAGCAAAAGCCCTCATACGTCAGTATGGTCACGCTAGTACTAAATCTCTGCCAAAAGACAAATAATCTGATGTGGCATGGTCATGCTGACAAAGGTTGTGAAACTGATCTAGTCAAGTAGGAATTAAGTTGTAAATCACTTGATACAATAATAATAATAACTGTTTCTGCTGTGAGATTTCACAGCAAGCAAGATCTGTGTGTCATTTCATGCTACAACTGCTGAATTTGTCTTTACTCAAGTTGTCAAAAGCAAGGCATTTGGAAATGGTTAAAGAAAGACCAGATTCACTCTAATATTAATGTGTATTTAAAAAAGAGGATCTTAAACCAGATATTAGCAATGTACCTAAGTCACTGAGATTCCAAATTTATCAGTTCTTAGGTCCTAAGGCAGAGCATGTGGCAGTGCCAGGGAATGCATCTGCCAGGGGTTACAATGACAGCTGCACAACTGAATTATGTTTGCACATCACCTGTCCTGGCCATGCCAGAGGGGCTCAGGTGCTGGATTACACAGGATGTGAAAAGTGGGGACCACCATATAATTCCAAGCACCAGCTCCAGCAAGGCTATCCTGATGGACCGTAAATGGCTTTAAGGCAAGATCCATGTCTTGTATGTGTTCTCTGGAGAACAGAGGAAATTTGAAACTGAAGCAATTTCTGGATGTTTAGATAGATGACTTGCTGATACTTTACCAAGAAGACCTTAATAAGATAAGGACCATGGATGGTAAATATTGTGAGCTTTTCAACCAATACATCCTGACCCTATTTATTTGTGTTTCATCCACTTGCACGTATAGAAGGGACTGGAAGCCATCTTCCATCTTAGGAAGCCTAAAGTAGATATTTAATGATTCACATCTTTATAAAAGATGTTAATCATTAATGTTGGAAAATGGAAATACAAGTACAAGTAATTTTAGCATATGTAGTACTACTTAGTATGGATATCCCTGTGGATTTTGTGCCAAGTGACTGATTATTAGCTTTCTTTACTTTCCTGAGTTTGATTATTGCCCGGCTTGAAACTTTCTTTGAAATCCTACTACTACTATATGCATAAAATACTGTTGTTATTCATTATTACAAAACTGATCCAAGTTTACACAGATACATTCACTATTTTGGCACAGTTCCCCAGCTGTTGCAAATCAATTGCCTTTCACAGAGCTGTACTGTTGTGTGCCAGGTGGCAAGGCTGACTCCACATTTAATTATTCAGGTCAGGTGCTGTTACACTGCTCCAGGACACCTTCAGTCTCTTGTGAATATATCACTAGGCTGTCTGATCACGCTTGGCCAAGTATGTTTAATATACTGAAAGAGAAAGTGTGAAAAAGAATCTTGAGAAACAAATCTGACATTGTAAGGATATATTTGTTTATCTTGGTTCAGGACTTAAATTTGCAAATACCAAATCAAGGAAAGGTAGAAAGTCTTCATCAGTTTGTCCCTAAGTAACCACTGCTCTCGGATGAATAGATGTCCTTGTTCTGAATCCTGAGATTTAGACATTCCAGTATATTTTTTAGATGACTGAATGCTTCAGTTAATGTTCTATGTTCTTGGCATGTGTCACCATCCATTTTAAGACTCAAGAAGTCTTGGGACAAGAGCAGTTCAGATTTATAGTAGTTTCTGAAATAGGACTGAATGTTTTAAAAATAAAAACCTGCACTGTTCCAATGAGTTCCAAAGGTATTTTGCAAAAGAGGAATGTCATTTGTCTAGATCCACTGTCTCCTTGCCAGTAAAACCCATGGGGGAAAAAAAAAGGGTAAATACTGAACTCTATTTATGAACTACTTTGTGGAATATCACATTTCTTAAATGCATTGAAACTTCAGAGAGCTATAGCAATTATCTTTACAAATCTTTAAAATATAAAGGTACTGCACAGAGTAGGGATTTTACCAATGTTCTTTCTTTCTGCTACAGAGGAGAAAAATAAGACTAAATTACACTTTTCATGAACTAAGTTAATAGCTAAATATTTTACTGGAATGTACCAGATTACTTTTACAAATCTGCTTAATTTAACCTTTGTTCTCATAAGAATTTAAGTGAGAAAAGTGTAATCCCAGTTCATAAAAACAAAAGCTGAGACTAAACCAGTTAGTTTCAGTGTGTTGTTTAATTCTTTAATCACTCCATTTGATTGAACAGAAGTTCAAAGGCCGAAATCCCAATCTTTTGCTAATGCTAAGAGGCCCTGGTTTTACATACAATAGTATGCACGCTTAACTTTGAAAGCATGAGCAATCCCAAAGATGTTCATATTTTTAAAGAATTTTTAAATTCTTGAAAAGACTATTTTTAGCAAAGAATGTGTGCTTGACCACTGGCCTTAATAAGAAGATATGATTTTACATTCCACATTTTTCTGGGGATAAAAGGACATTTCTTTCTAGTAATGAACTCTGTAACCCTGACAGACTAAAAATATAACTAAATATACTACAAAAAGGTTAAAATCTGTGTGATTCTAGGAAGAATGCCAATGTAATTTTTAAAGGTATAAATTAAAGCTCAGGATACATGGTTGGATGAAAAAAAAATTGGTCTCCTTTGTATGTGAAAGTAGTTGGAAATACATCCCTTTCTTGGTGGAAAGTAATGCCACTGTATATGATTTAAAATTAAACATTCTTCTTCTGAGGACAGCCTTACTAGATTAACTCATCTTGATGAATTCAAGAATTTATTTAGGAAATAACTTCTTAAACACCAGCACCAATAATGGAAACAGATGTTTCTTGTTCAACACTTTGGATTTTTTTAAGGATTATTTTTGGATATTTTTTTTAGTGTTAGCATTTTTAGCTCTATGCTGTCATAACAATTCTTATGAACAAACAGTAGAAAAAGACAGCTAAGATGAATAACAACAAATTGAGAAACTAGTTTTCCTCTTATTCTGAGATAACAATTGCTTCAAAAGCATTAGAATCAAAGAGGAGAGTTTCCCAAGACACAGACAAAAAACTTCATTCCAAGCTTTAGCTCTTTAAAAGGTTTTGGATATTTCAGATTTATTTTTCAAAAGTTTTATAAGGCAGTTTGATTGAATTTTTTAGAAGTGGCTGCTAAAAGCAAAATACAATAAATGAAACTAAATTTTAAGTGAGATGGGGTGAAAGGCAGGGTAAGAGAAACAGGAAAAAGATCACATCTGCTTGTTCCTGGAAAAGGAACTAATTATACATCTGCCATAGAAGGTAATCGTTACCAACTTTGTGTTTGTATTTGCTGTAAATATGATAACTTAATGACTTTTCACATAGCCATAATTAATTACTGGCTCAAACACAAATTTAATATTAAATCCAACATTCAAGAATGTACAACAAATCTTGCTGAAAAAAATTCATAACCCATCAGTGCTGCCAACAGTTCCTATGGTTGGAATACATTGCATGGACACCCACACAGGTCTAGGCTTCTCCTGAGCTCCTTTCTCCCTTTCTAGACAAGAAGACACAGATCTATGAACATGTGCATGCTGTGAGGCACTAGAACTTTTACAACAAATGTGACACAAGATTTTCCTTTTAGATCTGGACATGGACAGATTTGGAGAACATGACTGCTGTATGACCAGGAGCCATAGGACCCAGCAGCTCACACCCACAGGGCATATCTGCATAAGCCAGCTTGAACAAGGTCAGACTTCTAACACAGGTTAGCACCTTTCCTGGGCAGTGCTCTCCAGGAGCACAACACGACTGCCTGGCATTCAGAACATGCACGAGTACATTCAGCATAATACAGAAATAGATTTTACACAGCCCAAAGAATGAAAGCACAAAAGTTGTTTCATCTTACCATTTCACCCCTCATGCCCTTTTCACCTCTTGGTCCCTGTAAGAAAGAGCAGCTGTTAATCCAATATGCTTTCTAGTTGCCTAGGACTGAAATAAGCAGATTAATATCCGTGAGAATTATACTGCTCACATGAAAAGTCCAGTCTCATCTGTGGAAGTATTTACAGCTCTGAGGGTTTAATTTTCTTGTACTACTAGAAAATGAAGTTAGTTGAACACATCTTGTAATCCCTATATGTGGAAAGTTTCAGTTTGCAAGTGTGTTTTCTCTCAGTAATTTTAACTGTGTTGTCCATCAATCAGCTGTGTTCTCCACAATTTCATCCACATTCAATACATCAGTGCTTCACCACCTTTAGAGAACAAAACTCAGTGCTCTCCATCACTGAAGAAATCCATTCACCACATAGATGTTTTTATGATGTTATTAATTCTACTCTCATAGTCAGATTAGACACTATTTTTCTGTCCCTATTTTTGGCTGGTTTTCCACTTAAATTTTGTTCCCAAGGATGGCAACAATCTTAAAATTCTTCTCTAGAAAAATTTTGCATCTTGATGGCTGTGTTTCATAACACATAGAAGTAATCTTCAACTAAAATGCTTGCTTGATAATGGCAAAAATTTACATTCAATATGAAGTCTATTAAAAGCCTTCATACAGCTGCACACAACTGTAAAGTTTTTCTCCTCAGTGCAACTGAAAAGAATGGAGCAAGACAAAGTACCAGTTTTTCCAACAAGTGGAAAGAATTATAGAAGGGACATTCCCCTGCTTTCCATTTCAATTGCAAATATTTGCATTTATTATTTTTATTGCATATTTACTATTTTTTATGATTATTTTGATTTTTAGACATTCTCATTTACTCCAAGTCTACTTGACCAGGCAGAGGAGCCTTCATGGTACAAGGAGCTTCTAAAACTGCCTGACGTGTTTGGGTGGTCTGGAGACATGAGCCACCGAGATCTCTTGCAAAACAAATCTGGCTCTAGCTCTGTGAATGTGACGAGAGATGGAAACAGGGGTGAGGGCAGAGCTTCCCCAGTGCACTGAAAATCATCAGAGAGGCCACAATGGTGTTAGAGTTGTAAGAGGGTTGTAACCTCATCAGCACCTGGAACGACCTTACAGGGGCTCATGGGCACTCCCAGAGTGTCTAGAGGGGCACTCTGGACAGCACAGCCCACAAGAAATAAAAAAATAAACTATATTGAAACTGAGTGTGGATGCTCTCTAAATGTATCTCAGACCAAAGGCTGAGGAAGAATATTGAGGTGGTAATTACAGTGTGCTGTTTTACACTTGGCTTGCCCACTGCCCCTGTACCCATGCCCTCTGCATGCTGTACTTGGCAGAAGGCCATTGCATTACTTTTTTGTCATTATTTTTTGTCATTTTTTTCTTGTTTGCAGTAGAGATGCTGGAGTCACATACATTAATTTACCAGCAAGGTATAACAAGGAAGGTCCTGTTAGTTGCTATTTGCAAACAGAAAAATAAGAAGGTTGATGTTTGGAAAACAAGATGATTAAACAAAATTATGCAGAAGTGAAAGGAAACTTACAGGTCTGCCAGTTGGGCCTGGTATGCCTTCTTGACCAACAGGGCCAATATATCCCTGCAAACAAACAAAGAATTTATTAGTTCACCGTGTTTCCAAAATAAAGAAAATCCTCATGACATGTCCTGGTTTAAAGCTGCTCAGCACACAGACCTGTCAAATATCCAAAAGATCATGGTGATACTCTCTAAATATTGAGTGTACATACAACAAAATCAGTAAGGTAAGTATAATTTGTATTATACTTAATATTAATTTGTAATAGTTGTGCTTGGAAAAGCCCCCACACATTCTTTAATGTGAAAACTGATGCACCAAAACCAGTGGAAACTTAAGTACTTCCATCACAAAAGACCACACAGTTTTTGAGCTACAACCAACTCTGTCTTGAGCTGTATTACTGCCCATGAGGACTCTTGTAAGGCTTCCAGTAAGTGCTGCTAAAATGCCACTTTTCAGATCCATTTCACTTAGAGCAAACTGCTCATGTCCAGTGTTTATCTTGTTTAGAATGTTTAGATAAATAAAGTAGCTATCAGAACAGTCCTCTAGAGCTGCTGCTCTGCATCTGGTAGCTGAACAAATTCAGTCCTGTGATTATCTGAAAGGTGGCAGTGAGAGAACAGGCTGCAGTAAGGCCTCCCATGCTTCAGTCTTTAGCACAAAATGCTAAACATGTTTCCACATTTTTTGGTGATTAGTGAAGCAGAACGTCATGAAGAATGGGCTAATGAAGGTTAGGAACATATTAGATAAAACCAAAAAGCTCATTAAAAAAGACTGCTTATTGATCAGTAAAGTCTGAGCACCACTGTGTCTTTCTCCAGGCAAAGTTTGATTACTATTTTTTTTTCTGTAAAACATAGTTACACAATCACCAGTTTTGCCAGTAAGAAGAATGTTCAACTCCAACAGACAAAGAAATACAAAGTCATAAGATTACACTGAGAGATCCACACTTAGTCAGCAGAGCTTGTTTTTTTCTTTCAAGATTAAGGGCCCAGCTCTGTTAGTGTGTCTGTAAGCATGACGTAACCAGAGCAGTGTTGCAGTACAAGCAAAAGGCATCTAGACTCAGACAGAAAGGTTGGTTAGAGGTTTCTGGTTCTGTTACTAAGAAAAAAGATAGTTCTCTAAATTAAAAATACGTGCCACTCGCAAAAACTCATCCCAACAATCTCTTCCATGCAGTGAAGCACTTACAGCTTGGCCTGTTGGACCTTTCGGGCCCAGAATTCCAACTAAGCCAATGTCCCCTGCAGGACCCTGAAAATGCAAAGGAACAATTTAATCAATATGGACACTAGCTACCCCCTTGTTTCAAACTCTTGTAATCAGTGCAAGTAAGAATTTCTAAGGGCAGTAACAGTGAAAATACCAAGCGCATTGACCCAGAATGTTTGTCCTTAGACAGAGAGTACACAGTTCTGCCTTCCATGTTCCAACAGTTCAGAGATATTTTGAACAAATTAGTGTTAAAGCTGATTAATTCTATGCATTCATAATGTTCTCACTCTGTAAACAGCTTACAATCTAAGAGAAAAGAACGAGCACATACTTTTGGACCTGGGAATCCTTGAAACCCCATTAAACCTTGATCTCCATCTTCTCCCTGTAATAGGAGCAGGCATCCTTACCATTAGTTCACGTTGCTAACTCTGGGACTACTGGTTTTGCATCAACCCCTGTGATTACATACAGTCTGTCCTTTCAGTCCAGTGCCTCCTGCTGCTCCTTGGTCACCCTGTGATCCTGGAAGGCCTCTTCTGCCTCGCTTTCCTGGATGCCCTGGAAGCCCTTTCTCACCCTGCCAGTAAGAAGAAAATATATCTTTTATTACAATTATGGAAGTCACAGATGTAAATACAGGTTTCCTGTCAGAAGCGTGCAACATGCTTTCTCCTCAAGAAATACACATATTCCATTAGTTTTATTACCCTCAGGAAAATAAACATCCACTAAAATGCGAATGTGACTTGACTGCTCCTTGAACTGGTAACATAAAAAACCATGCATGTTGGGTCAATTCTAGTATGGTATCTCCCAGTGTAAGCAGTAAAATTCACAAAATGAAATACAGGACAGGTTAAAAGTAAATTTTAAAAATAGTCCTCTGAGCAAAATACAGTGTACCTGCTGAACTCCCTGCTGTTAGACTAAAAATCTACATTGATTCAAATGGAAACTAGACAAGCTCCTGCAAGAGAAATCCTTTGAGGACTATCAAGTATACAGAAGACAGTCTAGTTCAGGAGGTTACTGAGGTGCAATAAAGGCTGAGGTGAATATGCAAGTTTCATGCTTTGTGATTATGCTCTTTCCCAGGTTTTACCTTTGTGCCATTTGGCTTGGGTCAGTTTGTGCCTTATTAGTGCTTATTCTGTATTATATGCAGCAACAGTTACCCTCAACTCATCTATTCCTTGCCTTTCTCAAATTGCAGGCACTTCTGAGCAGGAACTACTTCCTAAAGCTCATTGTCTAGCTAAAGAAGTAAAAATCAGACTGGAAGCAATAAACTCTACAAATGATCAATAGGGATTATACTAAAATATATTTGTGAAATGATAACAAAAACAGCATTCCCAGTTTCCAAGTAACTTAAGTTTTCAAAGAATGGCTTATCCATAAAATCTCACAGAGAAAACAACTTCAGATAAAAATCATGATTTTATGTAAAAACTTGTATTCTGAATTAAGAAGATTACCTGTAATGTTTCCACTGTTTGCTTATTTTAAAACTCAAATGAGTCTAATTAATATGAGCATATGCTGATATCAGGTACCTGGAACTGCCTGGAAAATTGAGCACACTCAGATTTCTTTCTTTGTGAAAGGGCTGAACAAAACCAATTTAAGTCCTGTGATAAATGGACATTCCAGGTGAACTTATTAGCCCCCAAAGCTGGCACTTAGGCTTGAAGTTATGGCAACACTCTGCTACTAGACTGCTTAGGTATTTAAATCATCCCAACTGTTCTAGTAGCTACAGAAGTTTAGAAATAGAAGTTAGGAAACATCTGACCCTGAAGCTGGAATGAATAAATACAGAGTGTTTTCATGGCTTCTGGACTTGGGAATAGCATTCAGATGGATGAGATCTCTATTTTCAAATTACAGTTTATGGAAATGTGGTAAACACAACTTGTAATCTTACCCTTCAAATATGACTTGGTGTCTGTTATCACATAATTAACTGTAGTATGGTGGTTCCACAGCCACTAAATGCAGCATGAAGAATAAGCATTATCAGCAAAACTGTACTTAAACAACCAGATCCCATGTATGTACCTACCTTTAGTCCAGGTGCTCCCATGGGCCCTGGCATGCCTGGCAATCCCCTGGGACCTCGAGCTCCAGGATAACCTGCTAGACCTGGTAAGCCTGAGTTTCCTTTATTGCCCTTAGCAAATTGAAAATAATGGTTTACAAGTAGTACAGCCAAGCATGTTTATTCATTGTATGCTGAAACAGGCAACATAAAATCAATCAAAACCACTTAATGCTTTCTGTATATATGGACACACAATGATAGTACATCAAAATAAACAGAAAGACAATGATCAGCAGTATCACGTACATTTCTGCTAATATTCCAAAAGTAAAAGGCTGAAAATCACAGAACTTCACAGTATTCATTTTTCAAGAAGAAGTAACTCCACATGAAACAAAATGAGACTACCTTCCCAAAGAAACAGTCAAAATTTAACATGTTTATTTATAAGGATCAGGCATACTGGTAATAATAGTGTGGCTGTGTACATTCTGTAAAGAATCACACAAAATAACATTACCAGATGAAGAAAGACCAGAACATTTGCTATGTAAATGTATGAGAACATCAACCTATCAACCTAAAAGCAGCTATTTTAAATGAAAAATATGTTAGTGATTACATAGAGTTAAGCCACTTTTGACATGTTAAAAAATAGATTATGGAAATTTGCTGCCATACAAATGAGTATATCTCTGATGTAACTGAATAGAAATATAAGCATATATAAATCTTCCTTATTTCCTATGACATTCAGTTAAGCACTCATAGCAATAAAACAGTTTCTGTATCAAATGTGATTTTCTGGGCTTTTGAGTATGGTGATGTGGCTTATAGATAAATGGTCTGATAAACTTACATAACAAAAATTGTCTTTTTATTCATTGTGGCAAAAATAAGTTATAAGCCTCCCTTTATTACAAACTGTAATGGGCTAATGGAGTTGTCTTTACTATGATTGTATGACATTTTCAGTGCAAAGGCAAAAAATGCAAGAATTATTTGGCGTGATTCTCTTAAATTCAGCTCCAAAGAATTTTAAGAACTTGAAAGAAGTTCATGACCTGAGACTGGAGAAGCTTGAGTGGGGTGCACCTGCCCCCTATGGGTAACTTGTTTAATTTTCTCTTTGTTCAACCAGACTGGAAATTTATACCTGAAACAACAGTGCCTCGTCCTGCATCTTGACTAATTCCTAACGCCAAATCTAACTTGGCAATCTTTTATAACAACAACTGGTCCATCTGAGAACTACTGAGAAATTCATACTGGAAATCAAAGTGATCAGACTTCCAATGACAAGAACTACTCAAGGAATCCTCTCCCCCTCTGCAGGGACAAATCAAAGAGCTGCTCCCAGAGGCAGCCAGGTCACCACCTTCAGCCCACAGCAAAGAACAGCCAGACAAAAAACCCATTTCCAAGAGTGCTTTTAGATACCTCACATACCTAATTACTCTATTTCACTGGTTTGGACAAAGCTTCATAATTATTTAGGTAGAGAGACATAGGTTACCAATACAAGGTCAATAAGGAAAGTGTGGGATTATCTCAGATCCTAAGAGGAAATAGTTTCAGGCTCATTTTCAGGAACAGAATTGTGCAGCCTCTCTAAGAAATGACTTGCACACAGCTGTATAGTCATATATCATTGCTGTACTGGTATCCATTGGAATATTCATATACCAATGAAACTATTCTTACAGCACACTTCCGTTATGCTAGCTTTATATCTTGGCTGGATTATCAGGAGCAAAAGAGAAAGAAAACAAAAAAATTGGTCCAACTTTCAAGATACTCAGGGAACTGAGAATGGTGTCTTCTTTTTAAATACCTTAACCTTGGAAAATCTATAATGCAAAATGACATAGAGGAAATGTGGAAAGCAACTTACCGTAGGGCCAGGCTCCCCTGACAGCCCAGTCTTGCCAGGATTCCCAGGAGTGCCTTCTGGTCCAGGGTACCCCACTGTTCCTTTCTGCCCTGGTGGCCCTACTTTTCCCTTGAAAAAAGTTCAAATCAAATATAGCACTGTTGGCTCTCTTCATCTTCCCCCTCTCATAACTGGATTTCAGTCACAGTATTTCCTAAATGCTGGCCCAGTGATATGAGTGAATAGTCACAGAGGGAGCTCTGAGATAACATGTTTGGTTTAGAATTCTACTGGTTTAACCTTAGACTTGCTCTGTCATGGGATCTGAGCAACTTCAGCTGAAATCATGGGACTGACCCCTTTGTGTGCCAGGCCAGGAAGATTCCTGAGAATGTCAATTCTTAAACTGAAATGAGGAAACCTGATAAGGTCATCTATTTATCCCTGAAAAAAAGGTAACTGTTGCTATAGCTGCACCAAAATGTCTCGTGTCACATCCAAGAGAGGAACATTGATTACTTTCATTAAAATTATTACCCTTTAGACTGACCTACACTGTCTTAAAAAGCTTGGAGTTCTGCACTAATCTCTTTATCAATGCCATTTCTCAGAAATGCGAAATGTTCTAACTACAACACATTTTGTCTGAATAGGTATAGGTAACACCAGCAATATAGAATATAAGAAGCATGCCATCCTAATCTTATTGCTAACTTCTGGTTGCTTAAGTATCTTCATTTGGGATGTGCTTTGAAACTTCCTCAAGTTCTAGTTTTACTGTCTTTTCTTTTCTCTCTATGTCCTGCTTTCCTTTTTTCCCTTTGCCTGCTGAATGATCCCTGCAGTCCTCCAGAAGAAAATGCTGAGTATTTACAAAGGGCACACAATTCCTCGTCTTCAAAAGGCTCCTCTTGCACTCTGCCCAGCAGGTACAAGCTCTGTGCAACAGCTGCATCTCTCCAGTTACTGACAGTGTTTTGATGTGAGGTAGTAGAAGTTATTTACAATATGTGCTTGTGTGGCATTATTTATTAGGGGACCAAAATAACCTCGATGTATTTTGTTCTTCGTTGTGTTTACAGAACACCTACTGCTTCCTGCCCTGTTTTCTCCCTCAGGGAAAAGGGCATGCAAGTCAGCTCCTCTACATGTAACTCATGAAAAAAGATTAAAAACTTCAGCTCAGGGCAAGCAAGAGAAATAAATAAACCTCAAGGCGTTTACCACATGTACCCATCATGGACATATGGATCCAAGCTTCTGTAGGCTGCAGCAAAGAACTGATGGGGTCAGAAGTGAACACAAGTACAGTTCTGTGCAATATAATGTGATAACTTCCAAATAGACTCCAAAAATGACCTAATTAAATTACTTCACAAGTGGTAAGGACCTTGTTGTTACTTGCATGTCACTTCCATATGCTGAGTAAGTGAATATAATTCAGTATAGTTTAACAAAATTTCAAAAGTTATGAATATTCAAAAATGACAGGGGTTCCTTTACACTTCGTGGATAGTAAGAAGGTTCTTTAGAGTGAACAGAAGACCTTCTGGTACCCCTGGCATGATTCAATTTTGGTTTTATTAGTTAACATTTTCTTTGCTTCATAATCTGAAGGCAGCCTGTAGAATTTTGTTACTTACAGGAATTCCAGCTTTGCCTGCTTGACCTGTTGCTCCTTTCTTCCCTGTGGGTCCCTAGAAGTTACAAATACTTGTGAGCTGACAAATGCCTTAAACTCAATCCCCTAAGAAGAGCTGAGGATTGCTCCCCTCTAGTATTCACATTGCCTGGACCAGATTATTCACATTTCAGGTGACAGTAAAAGATTCTTCAAGTAAAAGCAAATACATTTTTGGCAGAATTGTGTAATGTTTTTCCCTTTTGTGAATCAGTCTTTAAAATTTATCCAACAATAAGCATAAAATGTTTTTCATCATGAATCTGGTAATTTCTCCTATATCAGCCACCTCTCTGTGATAAAGTACAATTTTACAGCATTTTACTTGTACAGCATTTCCTGTACTCTTCAAAAGGGAAGTCATGAAAAGTAGACAATGTAAATGCACTGAATGTCTGTGGAAGAGAATACTGAAAAACAACAGCATCACACATCACAAAAGTGAACTTTTTTTTTAATCTAAGACCTACAGAAAAGATAAAATTTGCTTAAAACCAGACTTTTTTTTTTCCATCTTGACTGATCTAGAAATGGGTCTTAGAAAACTTAGAGATAGTGAGCAAGTAATATCCTTGTCAGTGGTTTAGTGACACAGGAGGTCATGCACCAACGAAGAAAAGCTCAGAATGAGTCAAAAGATTCTCAGAGAAATCTGTTACAGGATAGTCTCCACAGAATATAAAGACCTATAGCATTACTTTTATCCATCTAAAAGATGCAATTACTGAGGAACAGGGACAAGAACAACACTTGTTAGCATAGAACAAGTAGAAAAAGTTTTCCAAGATTTTCTAGACTAATTATGTCCAACACACTTCTTAAAGCAAAAGTTATGCTGTAATTACCATGCTGCAATAGGACACAACATTCAATAAAGTGAAAAAGCTTGGGTTATTATATGTGTAAATGTTTTATAATCATGTAAATATAAAACCAGCAAAATGTTGTTCTAGTGCTGAATGTAATGCCTTTTTTTGTTAAGAAAGGCATAAAAAAGTCTACCAATTAAAAGTGGAATGTGCATATTCAAATAACTTAATATTTTTTCCATTAAGATTTGTGGATGCATATGAAGTAAGCCCAGATGATTCACCATTGCAGTTTATGGGATTAGCTTTGCAAAACTTGCTACAGCAGCACCAGTAATGCCACTGGAGTTAAGACTATATTCATGTTCCTACTACTGACATTTTAGTGGAAACCTTTAAGCTCTTATGGGTTGGTCCATGCTGGATATTGGTTCCATATTTGTAAATGGCAGTATTGATCTGAGGAGCATTTGCAAGACAAAGAAAACATTCTCCAGAGTATTGCTGATTTTGTTCTGGAATGTGAGTAGTTTGTCAAAAGCAATATATCCCAGTTCACAGTCAGAGCACAAGATGACAATGTCTCCACAAGACATTTCCTTTCTGTTGTTTCCCAGTTGTAGTCTACAACAGATTCTTGTAGTTACCTACAACATTTTGAAACTAACAGAGTTGTTTTATGGAACTCCTCAGACAAAATGTCTCATTTGAATTGCAATGGTAATTGGTATTTTAGGAAATCTTTTAGCCTGAATCTTTTGAAATCTCAAAAGCCAATGACATTCAGTCCACAGGAGAACATAAACACTTTTGGCAATTTTCAACAGATCACCAAGACAAACTAGTATTTCTAAAGAGAAAGATTTGGTCTTTGATCTTTGTCATGACTTGCTCTCTAATTATTGTTCTAGTATTCTGTAGTAAATTCCTTATTCCCAGGTCTCTGAAAACTCAGTGCTGTGCAGTACCAGGAGGCTTAATTAACAGATCAGAGAAGCAAAACCTTAGTTGGCCTCTAGAGCTACTTTGCCACAGGAAACTCCACTTTTAGGGGATAATTAAATATTACTCAAGTGTTTCCAAAAGAGTCTCTCATAATGCTTGATATCATTACAAATTAAAACTACTTACCTATCAAATAACACATATTTACTAACCAAGACCATTATGCAATATTCCATTTTATAATTTTGTTTTGTCCCTGCAGGTATGAAAAGGAAACCCAAACACTCAGTTTTAGCCTTATGGAACAATTTTCCAAGGATAGCAAGTGAACAACAAAGTCCTAAAAATTCCAGTTAAGTGCAGTTTGGTTTACTTTTTTCCACTTACTTCTGAACCTCTTTCTCCTTTTGGTCCTTGCTCTCCCAATTCACCTGGCTCTCCCTTTGAAAAGAACATACATTAAATAAATGAAAAGAATAATTTGAACACAAATGAAAACATATTTTCAACGGTTGACAGAGAAATCTCACTTTTTTGAAACACTTACTGGAGGCCCTTGTTGTCCAATAGGTCCTCTAAGCCCTGGAAGACCTATATGACCCTGGGAAGGAGAAAACACAACTTATTGCAATACAGGTAACTCAGGCTGCCATGCTCAGTGAGCTACAGACTGCCTTGGAAAGCCCATCCTGGAGGTGCTGGATGGAGCCAGATTCATTGACACGACCTAGATAAAGTACGGTCAGAGGTCCAAGATCAAACTCTACAGAGCTTTTATTGTTTACATTCTCTACTTCAAGCTGTCAGTGGGATTTACATATTGTTTAAACATTTCTGCACTTCTGTAAGCACAGATTTGGTTAATTCATTTATTACTGTCTGTCTGTATTACTGTGTAATTTGGATATTCTGGTCAAGGACTGTCTCTCTCGTATTTCAGTGAACTGCATCAGTGATAAGCATGAGTTATTATCCAATTTTTATGTGCTGAAATACTGAATAAAATTCAAGAATAATTTTTAGGATTAGATTTACAATAAGTACTGCTTAAATTTCAGAGAAAAATGTTAACTAATACAATATTACAGAAACACAGAACTATTTAGGTTAAAAGTGATGTTTTGAGATCACTTATGGAACTCTCTTTCTCCAGCAGGGCCAACAAGAAATGATTGTCCAGGACCATGTCTGGTCAAGTTTTCAGTATTTTCACAGACAGAGACTCCACAAGCTCTCTGGGCAGCCTGTTCTGGTGCTCAGTCATCCTCACAGTAAGAAAAGCCATTTCAAAAGGAATTTCTTGTGTTTCAGCTTTTGCCCTTTGCCCCCTGTCCTGTAACTGGACACTATTGAGACAAGTCTGTCTCCTTCCTCTAAATGTCCTCCCATCAGGTATTTACACACACTAAGGTCACTGGAGTCTCCTCCAGCTGAGGAGCTGCAGCTCCCACGTCCCCGTACAAACGCTGCTCCAACGTGTTCCAGGAGCTCATCCGTGCAGTGAGGGCCCAGCACGTGCATCTCTGCACACTTGTGAGGGAAGATGACACTCCTGCTGCACTGCTCCACATGTCTGCATAGCAGGCCATGTTCAAATAAAAAGACCAAAACCCAAAAGGTATTACCTTGTAGCCCTCATCCCCAGGTTCTCCTCTATCTCCACGTTCACCAATTTGACCCTAGAAAGCAAAACAAAGGAACAGAATGTAACAGCTGAACTGAATATAATGCTGCAGTGAAATGTGAACAGAAAGCTGGGATTTCTCTCAAAACAGACTAACCACTGAGAGGGAACTGAGGAATACACACATAAAAGTTAACTTCGCTAAAGGAATAAACATGATTTATTTCTAAACAGAATGCACTGCAGTCAGACAGTAGCCACAGTCTAAATTTTTGGTAACTGAAGACTAGAAGCTAAAAGATAAATATTACATGGGGCTTAATGAAACAGAATGGAGGACTGACCTCAGTGGAACTTCTCCAGATTTAAACTTATATGTAAATATATAAATATATATATGAATTTAAAATCTGAATGGATACATGAAGTGACTCTGGTTTCAAGACATGCAAGGGAAATTCTCTTATGGCTTCTGTAAGACAGCTCATTCAAAATGGGATTCTTTTCTGAAATGACTTGCTGTACTCAAAATCTACTTTAATTTTGAAGTTTGTCCTAATAATTTTGACAGGTTCATAAATGCTCCAGGGATACACTCCACACATGAATTCAGTACAAAAATGGTTAAAAAATGCAGTTCTCTAAATCAGCTGAATTAGTTTGCAGTGATAATGAAATAAGTCAAAACATATTTTTAATTAGTATAGCAGGGTAAATAGGGTAAAATTCTTTTCTAAAATGTGCTGATCTAAACACAGACTAATGGCATAAGTGTAACGAAATAGAGGGCACAGATGGTTAAGTAGGAAAGAGCACACAACAGCGTTTTCAGTGAGATTACTCATTAAAGGACCATCGTTCTATATTTTTGTACTGGCTCCTGAGACAATGATATAAAGCTTCAGAAATAAATGCATTGGCTCTTATCTTGAGATGCACTAGTATAATCTTTTTGAGAAAGAAAGACCTACTGGTTCACCTATGGGCCCAGGTATTCCAGGGACTGTGTTGTCTTCGCCTGGATAACCCTAAACCAAAGATAAGTATTAAAACATCTTAACTTGGAAGTTCGACCTCATCTACCATGCACATAGGTTCAAATGCTAATGAAAAGCAGAGAAGACATTGTATAAATGCTAAAAGCAAATATGACGCTTGTGGTTTAATATACTGGATATGGTAACTCCATTTTAACATTCACCTAAATGTCCCAAAGACATTAAGGACTTTAAAAAGTCCTTAATAAATATTTGATTTATTCTCAAAGGTAGCTAAAAGAAAAAAAAAAGATTAACTGAACAACATCCATGTAATTATGTCTTCATTTAATGAAAAAAAGATAAACAGGATATTTGGCAAAGGGAAAAAAAGATAATTTCTTCCACTATTTTGAGAAATACACTTAACATTAAGAAAAACAAGACTACGGAAGACTCCAACATTGTCTGAAGTCTATTAAAATTTAAATATGAAATAACTGCCATTCAAGTTAATAAACAAAAGATTATCTATTCCAGATGATACCTATCAATAGCAATCCAAAGAGAATCACATTTTCAATATGATTAAGAACTTCTACAGTGCATCTAAGTGGTTTTTCAGAAGTGAGCAAGCAATCTAGACACTTAGCTCTCAACAAATTAGTTTTTAGTTATTGTTTCTTAAATCATATCAAAACCTATCTATAACATCAAACACTAAATGCTTATTCACAGTACTTATTGCAGAACTGGCTCTCGGTTGTAGCTCTGTGTCAAGGGCAACTCCAGTCCAATGTTTGTGCAGTGAATCCATGTACCTGCCTTCTTGGGGTCACACGGGTTTCAGTGAGCATACAAATCTGTTTTCAGGCTTTGAGACTTGAGAGAACAACAGTAAATTTGACACTAAAATAGCAGTACTGAGGCCACATCCTGTTCCTAACATTTTATATTAACCACAGACATTTGTCCATCCTAGTTGGACTTTCAGGCGAATCTGTGGGTGTACTCAGAGGCTCAGAGTTAAGTAAATATTTAGCTGGTTCTGCACTGATTATTTTTGTCAGCAGTGCTCGCTAAGGGCAGTGGTGCTGTCTGATACAATAGCCTGTGCTCTGTACAATGGGTACCTTGTGTTTTAAAACCTCAAACATTTTAACGGTATGAGTTGGGACTCCCTCTCCAAATGACCCATTTCCTCACTTTGCATTTCTTTTCACAGTCTTTGACAACACTAACAAATACTGCAAATGGTGGCTTTTCCTGCTTGCTGTGGAAAACAGTGGGTGTGCAGTAATATTTCCTCCCTTTATAATTTCACAAAACAGATCAGGAAAAACCATGTTCATACCTTTTCTCCTTTGGGCCCTGGGGGCCCTGAGGGCCCTGGAGGACCCTGGTGACCCTAAAGAAGCAAACCAAACACAAATTATTTTAAAACAAATAATTCAAGAAATAGATAATTCCAAAATTTCTTTTAGCTACTTGCTACATTTCCTTTTCTGCTTGCAAATTATTCTAAACCATGTTATGACAACAAAATCAGTGGCAGAAAATGGACTGTGTGTAGGAAAAGCTTTATGAACATTGGGAAACTACATGTTCTGATAGGGCTTAATGCAGGTGATGGGAGCTGGGCTGGTTCTTGCATGAAGGTTTGGGTCAGTGATGGGTTTGTGTTTGGAAAAGAGATTGGACAGTCTGCTCTGTAAGAGGATGACTCAATCCATCTATGATAATTTTCACAGCTATTTTTCAGTGAAAGCCACAATATCTTTATGTCCTTCAACTAACCTCATTCAATCAGTTTCTGTTACTGAAACAGAAACTACATGTAAGACATTGCAGACAGTAAGCAGAGGTGGTGGTGTTTGCTCAACTCTCTTTATAATGAATAGCTGTTGTAGTTTTAGAGGAACTTTGTTCAGAAGGGGTGAGACACATTGGAAAAACAATAGTTTAAAGTTTGTGGTAAAACCCCCCTGCGAGCGAACTCATAAAAACCAGGCATCCTTGCTTAAGGCTAACATTTCTGAGTAGGCAAACACATCATATAAACATATGTGAGTATCTGGCTTTCCTGAAAATATTTGTGTAGTCTAGATACAGATCCCTAAGATGTTTGAAATCAGAGTACCACAGACTTACTTTGGGATGTATGTATATCTGAATTCAGTAAAAAACGTACCCCATAACCTGGAATTCCTGGCTCTCCTTCAGGTCCCATTCCTCCTAGGTGTCCCTGTCAAATGCAGTAATCGGTGAGAGAGAAAGGAGATCCTTTGTGAAGTGCTACAACAGTGCCGACTTTATAAAAGTATTTGGAAAAATCTTGAAATATTGACATTTGACACCATGGACAACTTTCTTGTTGAAGTAGGTCCTACTTAATCTATTAAAGAATACCGGAGGTTTCATTCTTCTGTGGAAAAAAATGGTCAACGTTTTTCAGTCCTAGCCTTAAAATCTTTGTGCATGATTAACTCAAAAAGATCTGGGCTTTGAGAGGTGTGGAAGAACTCTACTTTGCTTCTGTACTACCTGTGCTCAGGAACACTGCTGCATTCCGTGGCCACAGGATT
Source organism: Cisticola juncidis (assembly GCA_013400215.1). Classification (NCBI taxonomy): domain Eukaryota; kingdom Metazoa; phylum Chordata; class Aves; order Passeriformes; family Cisticolidae; genus Cisticola; species Cisticola juncidis. Next base: position 1,226,095 of record VXBR01004351.1, on the reverse strand, counting down.
GGACTGAGACAGGCACATTGCCTCTCCAGTGTAGAGCCTGGATGCTTCTGTGCATGTCACACAGTGTAGAGCAAGTCTGGGGAGCTTACTGGGAAAGGAGCTAGAAGTTAATGGAATAGACTTAATTCAGTTAACTTTGGATCAGATTCCTATCCAATAGGAGTAGCAGTCTCCATCTGAAATGCTTTGTTTCAGCCATGGCTAAGGCTTATTTTATGTGATAGCAAACACCTGGATTTTAGTTCCTGGAACTGGAAAGATTTGTAAACACCCACAGCAGTGAGGTTATATGTGGAGTGTGGGACATGAGTATTTCACAGTGTGCTCTGCCATCCCACTCTCCTGTCACATGAACAAAAGCTTGAGATGGCTCCTTCCAGATCCATGCCCCAGGTTTCTGTCTGGAAAAGTGCCAGGTCTTGCTCCAATGCTGAAAAGATCTCTGAGCTCTTAAGTAAGCAAGTTTTGTACCAACCACAGGACCTCGAGTTCCTCTTGCACCTTTGGCACCAGTTTTGCCAGGTTGGCCGGAATCACCAGCAGGTCCAGTTTCTCCTGGAGGGCCAAGCTGTCCCTTTTCCCCCTGTTGGTGTTATTATAAGAGATTGACACTAAGTTTCAAAATGCAGTTTATGCTTAATCAAAATGTGTAACAGCATTATTTAATAGATATGACATTTACTGTATGCTATTTACTGTAGTAATCAGAATGTCTGAGCCCAGAACTCTGCAGTACAAAAAAGTCTCTGCTAAAGCCTTCCCATTATGTTTTTGTTTTCTTTTAGCCAAAACTTTAAACAGAAACTTTTCTGAGTTGCAAAAGCACATCCTGATACAAATTTAAATTTCCTGAGACCTTAAATGTAATTGCAGAATGATGACAATTCTAATTGCTATGGCTAACAAGAAAAAAAATGGCTTGAAGCATGACACAAAACAGGAACAGTTTTGGTTCAATGGAATTTTGTAATGTAAATGTTAGTTTCAGATAAAAGGAAGGGAACTGGGGAAGATGAAAAATACTACCTTCTTTCCTAAACGGCCCCTCTGACCTGGATTTCCTGGAGCTCCTTCAGGGCCCTATAGATTTATTAGGGAGAGGAAAAAAATTATTGAGAAAGGCCTGGACACATGTTTAACCTGTGCTCCAAACTGCATAACTAAGTAGAGGCTTTTGTAAAGCAGAGAGCTGGGGAGAAAAAATGTCATTAATTGTGTCTGTAAGCAAGTTAGTAGGGCTGTCTCAAGATATAGCATAAATAAGTGGGCAAGCATCAGGGATTATTTATCAAAGTAGTGGAAATGCACTGCAAATAGGGGAGAAAAAAAACCAGTAAATTTTTGCCACACAGAAAATAGTACTTTACAGATTTGTGAAGCTTATTTGTTGCTTTGTAAGCTACTGTTTAAGGAAAATGCAGTGTTACTCTCACCTTCAATGAAACACTCAGACAATGGGCTATAGAAAAATGACTTCTATGTTTAGACTAGGATATTATGATCTGTCTACATCCCTAGAAGGAGGTCAAATCAAAACTGTGATGTGTACACTCCCAGATGCCAGGGAGGATGAGGGCAGAAGGCAGCTCAACAGCTGCTTTGGAGCATGTAGAACAAAAACGTGAAAAATTCCTCCCTAACCACATCCTCCCAAAAATTGAATTGCTAGACCTGCCTGTCTCACTGAGGCACAGAAGCACTGCTGATGTTGTTTATTGTACACAAGTATAATTACATGAAGTGTAGACATGCCAGGGTTGAGCTGTTTTACAATAATTGCAATGTATGAATCTTTCAGTGTTCCCCAAAACTACCAATTCAAAATAGAGAGTCAAAGAAACAAAACTTGTTCTGCAGTGCACTAAGGGGGCCAGAAGAACACTTTTTTCTTTCCCTAGGAAAGTAGTTCACTGTGAAGATCCCAGGACTAAAGACAGCAGAATGTAACACTGATGCGTAGAGGACAGAGTGGACAGTGCTCACAGCCGGGGACAGCTGCTGTTCCAACAAACATTTTGTCAGACCCCACCATCACATAAGAGCTACACAGAAGGCAGCCAGAGGACTGCAAATGAGAAATTATTATTTTTGGTATGGGAAGCTGGTCTGATTTAAAGGTACAATACTTGCTTTGAAACTGTGCTCCAAAATTAGTTCTCATGAAGAAGTTGCATACAACTCCATGGATCGATTTTAGCTGCTCGGAGTGATGCCAGAACAAATAGGCAAACAATGTTGCCTCATCTAACAATGTTGCCTGTGAATTCTAATGCTTGTCTACCATTAGATCTGTGTATTCCTGCTGCCATATAGTTTGGAGAGGAGAGATCTGAAGCGGGAGGCTCCAGGCTGTGTGGTACGTGTGTCTGGATGACAGGTGGTGAGGAATCACTATTTGCCAAGAGGTCACATGTTTAAGACAGGAAAAGCATTTGTCTCCTCTCTCCACCAATTCTGAACCACATTGGAAGCTTGTTTAAATATGGTCATCTCTAATTACATAGAAAATCCAGAAAAATAAAAAATAAAGGAAGAAAGAAGAAATTAACTCTTTTTACTGAAAGCAAAGCAAGAAGTCCATTTCAACCATAAAAGACTTACAGGAATTCCCATTATGCCAGGTTCACCAGGGAGCCCAGCAATTCCTGGTAATCCCATCTCTCCTTTTTCACCGCCTTCTCCAACAAGTCCCTGGTCTCCAGGGTCTCCCTAAAACACAGTAAAAAAAAAAACAAACCAAAACAAAAAACCTTTAGTCAATCTGCTGTTACAGAATTACTTGTTCATAAGAAAAGGGAATCCTGGATTCCTGAGCTTGAAAAAAAGCACACTGTAACTGATGTGAATCTTACCAGTCAAATCCAGATCAGGTTCTACGTTAGGGTAAAGCCCTTTCCATCTCATTCATACACTCCTACAGCCACATTTTGCCTCATCCATCATCAAGTATCTGAGGTTGTTCTTTGCGAAATCCCCTGTCCTGGCACAGCACTGATCCAATTCAGGGAGCAGAACAGCTTTGGGCTTGCTTTCTCCTGCACTTTAGCCACCACAGAGAAAAGCTGTGCTCAGGTAAAGCTTGCTTTTCTTTGTCAAGCCATTCAGCTTTGCAGCCTTTGCAAGGTAGATTTGTACATAGAAGATACAGAAAAACCTGTACTTTACAGGACCCCCCTGTGTTAAAACTAAGTGCACTCAACTAGGCTCAGTTTATCTGGTGCTGACCTAGGATAGAAAAGGAGATTTGGGTCCTTAGGCTAATAAGAGTACTTTACATCTGCTACCGAAACTTAATGTACCTTTGGGCCATCTTTTCCTTGAGCACCATCTTCTCCTGGAGGCCCTGGTTCACCCTTATAAAAAGAACAGTCGAAAACAAAGTTATTGCCTAAATTTCTTGACTCACACAAGTTTTATACATTTATACATATACAAGTTTATTATCTTTTGGACAGTTTTTATGTTGCTGTTACAGTTTCTTTATCTTCAGTGTCACAGCCCACGAATATCCAATGGAAGAAGACATAAAAGATGATCAGCATTAAAAAATGAGGCAGTACTATGTCCATATAACCCGGGAGATTTAGACAGCAGCACTGAGATTTTGTTTGGTTTCAGAGTATATAACAGGTAATTACAGTAACCTCAAAAATATACCTATTGTGTCCTGAAACTTCCATGTTTGTGTGGGTAACTACTATATTGGTATGTTTACAGACTTGCTGTAGGGCCATTTACCGTCAGAAATATTTGAACATTATAATCACAGAATCACAAGGGTTGAAGGAAAGCTTCAAGGTCATCTAGTTCAACTGTCAGCCCAGCATCACCATGATCATATTCCCAAGTGCCACACCCAGATGCCTCTCAAACATTTCAAGAGATGGCTCCACCATCTCCCATGGCAACTTATTCCAACTCTTCATCACTCTTTCAGTGAAAACTTTACTTCTAATATCCAATCTGCACATCTCCTGGTACAACTTAAGGCCATTCACTCTATCATTTGTTAGCTGGCAGAATAGACTGACACCCACCTCACTACAGCCTCCTTTCAGGTAGTTGTGGAGAGCAATGAGCCTCCTTCTCTTCAGGTTAAACAACCCCTGCTCTCTCAACTGCTTATAAAATTTGTGTTTCAGCAGCTCCATTGCCCTTCTCTGGACATGCTCCACCACCTCAATGTCCCCTTTTGAACTCAGAACTGGCCACAAAGCTCAAGGTGAAGCTTCACCAGCGCCAAGTACAGGGGAAAATTCACTGTCCCGGTCCTGCTGGCCACACTATTTCTGACACAGGCCAGGATGGCACTGGCCTTTTTGGCCACCTGGGCCACTGCTTGCTCATGTTCAGATGCTGTTGACTAGCACCCCTAAGTCCCTTTCTGTTGAGCAGCTCTCAAGCCACCCTTCCCCAGTCAATACTCTTTTTAACTTGCTACAATATTACACTGGGGATTTTTCTTTTAAAAAAGAGGCTATCAGAAAATAACTTTGCAATAAATTCTTCTGATAAATCGAGATTTCTTAACCTGCACTTCATTTGTAACATACTTTTCCATTGTGGAAGAAGATTTGCATCCATAGCTTACCCTTAAACCTTGGTCACCTGGTTCTCCAGCCTTCCCAGCAGGTCCAGTATCTCCCTGGAATATCATAAAGAAAATCATAGGATTTTAAAGGACAATATTCATAACAATGACAGGGTTTACAGCTGATGGAGTCATCATGACAGTAACAGTATTTCTTAATGGTCCATTTCCTGTGTCACTGTCTCCTTGGCTAATGAATTAGATCTCTCTGATTTGCTTTTATGAAAATTTGAAAATTTAAACAGGGCAAGAGAATAGATTCAACACTTACCTTTGTGCCTGGTTCCCCCTGCAGACCAGGTTCTCCTTCAGGGCCAGGAGGTCCCTGTGTGGTACAAGAGCTACTGTTAAGTGATCACTAGTAATAATTTTGCCACAATGAAATAATGCATCCAAAACTGAAGCAGAAGAACAGCATGAGACACTGAGAAAGATGAAGGTCTGAAAAATCAAATCAAGACAACATAGTTCTTTGTTCTTTCTAGAGCTAAACAGAAAAGAAAAGAGGGTATAGAAGGAGTTCAGGAAATACACTGTGGGCCAGGAACATACTGAAGACTCAGCAGTATCACTAAGCCTGTATCTTTCACCATAAATTACTGCTGAGCAAGCACCTATCTTCTGTAAATCTGACCGCCAACTTCATCTCTGTTTAGGCTTGGAGCCAAGTAGATACAGCCTTTGGACAACTAAGTCCTTTTTGGGAGCCTCAGCCCTTAATGAGTTAATGGTATCAGACTGCTTTTTGTAAAGTTTACATACAAACCTTTTCTTAATACTCAGTCAGAAGTCTGGATTTTGGGTGACTGAGGAAGAATGTTTCTTTGAATAAGCCAAATCCCTACTGTTGTAAGTGAGCTCATCCCTCAGGTGCTTCATTACAAACATGGCTAATACATTCTGTCACATTTCTCTCAATGAAATATTAAAAACAAAGTACAAAACAGAAGCAGAAGTTAGTAAGAAGGCTGTCTACAGCTGCTTTCCTTTGTCTACAATTTGAAAGAACACATGATGAATGGTGTTTTACTGCCTAGCTGCAAGGAGAGCGGTGCTTCCAAAAAAAAGTTGTTTGCTCAATTAAACATTCACCTTCCATGACAAATGTCATGACTTTATGCTCAAAGGCAGGACTTACAAGAGAACAAGCTAGACATTTTAGACATTTTTTGGAAACAGCTTTGAATAAAAGTCTCTCAGTAGCTCATGATAATGAAGTCAGCTGCAGGCAATTAAAAAATTTTGTAAATATATTGTTTAGGCTTAGTAACTTGATTGAGTAATTGCTATATAAACGATTAAAATCTCACCTCAAAACCCATTTCTCCAACAGGGCCAGCATCTCCTGGTTGTCCTCTTGGACCCTGGCATTAAACAAAATTTTGGATGCATCATTCAATTAACATTAAATTACATTGTAGAGCTCTCAATTTGTCTCCACAACTCTTCCAACTGGAATAAAGAAATGTATTTCATTGTCTTTCCTCCTGAATCCACTAGTGCATCCAAGTCCCATGGCATACAGTACCAACCTTGACAGATTGAAATAACATATCTCAAACAATAGCACAGATGTCTTTTCTTTGAGACCAAAAAAAATTATTATTTGAACTAAGCTCTTCTCTTGACTAGCTGAGACTTTGTTTAATTAAGGTTTGTTAGACTGTCTGGTTTGCTTTGTTGAAAAGCCTACAGTCTGGTATGGAATTAACTGAAAACAACTTCTTCACCATGGATTTAGCATCACTTATACAGAACAGTCACTGAGGCATAGTAGACTAAAGGCTGGAGCCTTCTTAGTAATATTAATAACTATACCATAAGCATTTTATTATAAGCCTTACACATAAGTTGTAAATTGACTGATGTAGCCCCCAGGGATCATTTCCCAAAGTGGCAGGTTCAAATTCTCTGTACATGTGAGATCTGGGCTCACAGAGCACAAGTTGTATGCTAGGGAGCAGAAGTTGCCTGTAACAGTTTACAGCTGATTCTGCAGCCACCCTGAATGAACACTGAGAGAAATCAACCCTCTGCATACAACCAATCTTTGAACTTAAAGAAAGTTCCTACCTATTTACCTCTTTGAGACTCATCTGCATCTAAACACAGTCTAAATTCAAAACATTTTCTTGATCTACAACTCTCATGTAAAAGAAAGATGCCGCTTCTATTTATGAGAGAATCCTTTTAAACAAATATTTACTCCATTTGGTTTCACTTCCTCTTACAGACTATGCATATGGTTTTACTCCTCCTGAGGACCTGGCAATGACAATGTGAATATTCTCTTCCCTTGTAACAACAATGTACATTTCATATCACTGACAGAATTCTGGTAGATGAATATATTTGACTTTTTATCTTTGTTTAAATATGAACAACTAAAACTGCAGTTACTTCCCTTTGAGATTTTACTTCGTCCTAAAGTAAATGAATTGATTTTCATTTACAGCAACTCCATTACATTCCACTAGGCAAGTGTCACAAAGCTTCGGTTTGCTTCACAAATCAAATATTTCTTCATATCACCATGGAGATAAGGCTGCTGGATCAGTAATGTATCTTTCTCTCAAGACTTTTAGAAGCCAAAAAATTTATAGTGGTGTGGGGATTCATTTTAAACATTAACACCAGGTAATTTGCAAAGGATTTTACTGGAATGTCTGACAAGTAGACAAGGTTTGAGTGTAACTTAGATCAATCCTGTTAATAGAAACAGTTCTAATTTCTTATATTTCTTGGCTACTCCACCAACAATTAGGGTTTTTCTGCTCTGTGTAGAACTAGTGACAGGGCCAGGAAACCTCAGCAGCTGGCTTCCACATAGTGACCAGCTGACAAGCTGCTTGGATAGGCAGCTAAAAAAAGAGCCACGCGTTTTATTGCACAACATCTTCTGTCATTTTGTCACTTCTTTCTAGCTCCAAACACCATTTTCTGAAGACATTTTACTCTTTCAGCACTTGATAGAAAAGATATCCTGTTCCCAGGATAAGTTTTTCTTCTGAGAGTGAATATGTAGTTTCTGTGATGAGGAGCACAACAGAAATGTAGGCTGCTCAAGCATAGACCACTTAGATTAGGTAAGGTAGACAGGCATGCTATTGACATGAAAATTCAGACTTGGCCAGAAAATGGCAGGAATTTGACATATAAACCTTTCATTGTAGGGCTCTCAGATGTTGCAACATGAAGATAAGCTATAATAAATGAAAGAGATTAAGTAACAGCAATCCAGTGATAACTATTGGAAAAACACATTTTCTGTGAAATATTTTGCCATTCCTACAGGTTGACAGCCTAAGTTAAGTATTCAGTTCTGTATTAAAGAAAATTTGTTGGTGTTTTTCTAGCCCTCAAAATGTGCATATACTTTCTGTAAGCGTGTCAGTCAATACATTAGCAGAAATAATATAAAAAATACTCAATACTAATAATACTAAAAATAATATAATTTTTATCAAGACTTCACTTTAGAGATTTAAATTAGCTATATGCAATTTACTGTGCAAAATTACCTTCCAGAAGCAATATAAACACAACATTTTTAACAACTCTATTAGATTTCTGCACCAGAAAATGGGAGCCTTCTCCCAAATCCCACTAAGACTGCATGCATTCTTTCACTTTATATAAATAACCTGATCTACTCCCAGAGATGGAGCTGCAATACCATGCCTGTCACAGCTACATCTTGCAGTATATTGCATATATTTGCTGCAGATTCTGTGTGATCTTCTGTAACACTATTAGCCACATGAAAGTGAGCATGGCTTGGACATAGTAACAAGAATCCATCAAGGATTCAAGAGGAATGTCTGAGGTTTATTACAGCAGTTTCTCCTTGAAAATTTAACCTGCCAAATAGATGTGGTCCCCATGTTCCTGAACAATGATCCTAATATTTGCTTTAAAAAACACCACTAAAGTATTGGCACATGATTTACATAACACATAACATAGGTTTCTACCTCAATGTGGTATAAAGCCACATTATATTGTGGTTTATGTTCTGTTGTGCACCCCTTACTACAGAGCTTCCCAAGATTAACAGGGCTCCTCATTACACTAAGCAACAGAGGCAGACTCCAGCTCTGCAATTTTGGAACAATCACCCCACAATTCCTACCCAACCACAGCTGGCAATAGTGAGTCTCAGTAAAACGGAGCTCGCGTTGTCAGGGAGTTTGTATAATACATGGAAAAATTTTGAAGCAGGCATAAGGATCAACTTACTGGCTCTCCCATAGGTCCCCTGTCTCCTGTGGTTCCTGGAGGCCCAAGCAAACCCTGGAAGATTAAAATAAAATAAAAAATAATTGGAAAGAACCTCCTTCATATTCTGAGAACACCACTTCCTCTCTTCTTTCTGTCCACACAGTAACTAAGACAGAAACACCCCAGAAATATGTGTACCATTTTTCCCTGGTTGGCATGCACTGACATATCACCAGCTTCTGCAGCAGGTAAGGGAGTCCTGAATAAATCCTCCCTTAGTTTGTTTTACATACAAATGAATCTTAGCTGAACCACCATTTACCAGTTCCTTGTAATTCTCCCTAGAACCATGTGGTGCTATGTCCAAACCATCCTACAAGCTGTACTTCAGAGAATCAGTAAGGTTCACAGCACACTTTTCTCTCTGCTCAACCTTTCTCATAGCATTTATATCTCACACTGTCTTCTAGAAACTGTAGCTGTAGGAGTAATAGAGCAGTATCCTGTACTTTGCAATAAATGTGCTATTATACATCATTTCAGTCCAATGAGGTTTTGCTTCATTCATTTTTGTGTATATAAATACATCTAAAAGTTCTAGTGAATGAAGAGAAAATGAAAATCCCTTGTGTCAAAAGTGAGAGGCATCAAGCTCCTAAATCTGAGCAGAAAAGGCAAGAGAAGTATGGTGACAACCAACATTTGAAGTTTCAACTGCAGAAGAAAATCCCCCCCCATTACTGCTTTGTTTTTTGTTTTCCTGCTTCCGTCTGTTGAAAGTCCAGTACAATTTGTACTGACTGATAACCTGCTTTGTAAAAAAAAACCTCAAATAGAATTGATTAGATTAGACATTAGATTTTCTTTCAAAGAAACACTTGAGGAAGGAATTTTCTCCTACACATGATATACATTTAACCCATTTCTACAATGATCCCTACACTGATAACACACATCTACCCCAAAATCTATCAAAGAATTATTGTTCTATGTCACAAAGGTTTTTGTCCTTAAAACTACACTTCTGTCCCTGGTTCTTTGTATGAATAAATGCAAACTATCAGAGTTTTCCAGCTGCTCTGAAACAGATAAACTTCCTCATACCAAGTATCAAACAAAGTATGAGATTTTCTGGATTTTTTTTAGTAGAAGTACCAGTAAATTTCATACTCACCAGTGGACCCTGATCTCCTCTTTCTCCTGGATTTCCAGCTTTACCCTGGTTAAAGAGAAATATTAAAAGACAATTCTGGCTTCAAGTAATTTCTAAGCACAGCACAGAAATCAGAGTTGCTGTGTTAAAGCTTTCTACAAGGACTGGCTCCAATACTTACAATGAGCCCAGGAACTCCTTTCTTTCCTGGATCGCCTCTTTCTCCCTGATAAACAACAAACAATGTGTAAATTCTACATACACCTGCTTGATTAGCTGCATTCAGTTACTGGGAGTTTAAATGCTGGGTAACTACAGAAAGTGCACATTAAGGCTTAGATGTGCTCAGAGTACCTGGAAAAGACAGAAATTTGCAAATCTCTTGGATTAAATGGAACTCTGTGTTTTCTGTCATGATGGGCAGGATTTTTTTGTTTGTTTTCTTTTATCTGTTATGATCTACCTCAGTAATTGATAGCAATGCAAATACTCACCTTAATACCTTCTGTTCCCAGTTCTCCTGGAGGACCATCAAGACCTCTTGGCCCCTGAATATTGAACAAATGATTTGGAATACTAATTATGCATGATTTTTGGTTGTCATTAAGGACATGCTACATAAGCTTTAGGAGAGGGGAAACATTCTGTTAGCTTGAAAACCAGTTTTCATTGTGTGTCAAGTGAAATAAAGCTTCGAAGAATAAAATAATTTTCTGGTTTGTTAAATTGTGAATTTAAGGAGAAAGATTTTTTGAAAAGTATGTAAACAAAACATTCAGTGTCTTTGTTGAAGCCAGATGGCAGGCTGATGTTTTCTGCTCTTTTCTTCCCTCCTCGTTGTACTCATGCAACAGACATACTTAGAGGGATGTAGATGACCACTGTATATACAGAATGCTCACTTTTGAGCACATTATAAGATGTATATGCAAAAATTCATCTTGCTAGTTAGACTCTAAAAAAGCAAATAAAGTTCTTCCACTAGCAAACTGGTTTGAAGCAAGATTAGAAGCAATTTATAATTGTGAACTATTGTGCTCTATATTACTAAAATGCTTTTGTAAATTGATTTTTATAAGCAATAGATAAACAAAGATAACCTGTTATATTATTGCAGCATAATACATCAAATACCTATTGCCAAAACATTCAGAGTTTTATTATTTAAGATTAGAAATCTAAATCTATTAGCTTATAAGCAAATGAAAAATCTTTAAATAGATCATGAGCAAAATGGAAAAGAATATTTTATCTATGGAGACTTAAGAGGTGGTTTCCATAATTTTAAAAACATGAGTCTTTAGGTATGGAACATTAAATTAAAACCAGTTAATAACAACTTAAAACTAATGACCACTTCAAAGGAAGAGCTAGATAAGCATCAAGACAGGCTCTTTACAGCAGTATGCTTTGGGAGGATGAGACATAACAGCTTTCCTGGTGGCATTTGGGCTGGGCTGGCATCAGAGGGAGTTAGTACACTACCATGGCAGTGCCTAGAGGAAACAATCTCCATTTCTATGGTGAATTTCTGAGTAGTAGAGAACCTTAACATCTTGGGTCATGATTTATAGTGAAGGACATCCAATCATGACTGATTTTCAGTCGTAAGGCTGGTCTAAATGACATTTATTATCTAAATGATAATAATAGGGGCTTGTAAAATGACTCTGTTGGAAGCACATCTGAGTTATTTAGTTTACTTTCCCTGCAAAAATATCTGTGACTTCCATATCTCTCTTGAATATTTTGAGAAAAAAAAATACCAGAATTTGTTCTCTCTGACTTGGACTTACTGATCCATCTCAAAACGTCCCCTGGAACATGTGGTGAGTGTCCATCCACTTTTGTCTGAAGCAAAAGTGAAAATGGCTGACTGGTAACTCAGGAACAGTGTGTATCCAGAATCATTTAGGCTTTTCTCCTGAAATGAAAACCTCTCAGGAACAGGCCTTTCCTGTGAGCTGATATATAACTACATATTCTGGCAAAGCCAGAAATATCCCATGAGAATTCTGTCATCATTTCAGCACTGCTGCTTCTGGCCAGCACAAAGGAACACAGAAACCACAGGAAAAGGAGAAAGGGAGAGCTATATAAAATACTCTAGTTTGGGACACACTTTTGTGAGGCAATCCTTGGGCTAGTCTGGGCATCTTTTTTGTTTTGGTGAGGACTGAGCAATTACAGGCATTTTTTTGAGCAAGAGAGGAAAAGAAATGACACAGCTGCCACGTGGCACTCAATGCAAAAGGTATCAAACCAAACAATACTGAAGTCTATGGAAAAAAATCTGTGACTTCGACATGCTCAGAGATTAGAAACAAAACACCAGTGGTGTTTTCAAAGGTGAAGGAGGTTTTTATAAAAACATTTATATTGGGATTCATGTTAAGATTATGTAGTTGGGTAACTCAATTGTTGAATTACTATATAGCATAATTCAAAAGAAAGTTAAACATCTTGATCAAATTAATTTCAGGTTACAACTCTTCACTTTTTTCTCTAACTGCTGTCTGTAACACACACAAAACTGGTGGTGATGAAAATTCAAGGCAGATTTAGCAGGTTTATTGTCCCCTGATCTGAAATGTCTCAAAGAACAGGAGAAGGGACAAGAAAAAAACAGATGGAGTGAGGACAAGTCATTCAGCTGTGGGGGTAGAAGGGACAGAAGCTCAAGGAAGATCTGTGGAGGAATCACCTACAGCAACACAAGGGAGGGGGAAATTGAGAACGTGAAGTTAAGCAATTGCAGGACAGTTTTAGATTTTCTCAGACTTTTTAGGTATGTGACCTGTCATTCTCTTTCTGCATTCTCCACAGGGCAGAGGATAAAATCTCAAGATGAAATACTTACAGAAGTAAAAGGATGTTTTCATTTTACAGATTTGTGTAATAAGGAAATATCTTCCTATGTTTTATCTTCTACCATTAAGAATGACCAGATAAATTCTCTCAACACTTCTGACATAATTTTAATCATAAAGAGGATAATAGCTTGCAGTTTGAGAGACAGGCCTGTCAGGAGACTGCACAAGATTCCTAGTCTGGAATTGTTCCTAGTCTGTGTGTTATGCACATAACACACCAAAACTTTCTGGCATTCACACAGGTCTCCATTTCAATGGAGTTCACCTTGGCAGAGCATGATAACTGATCTGATCACTAATAGTTAAGAAACAAGCCTACCTTTAAAACACCAACCTTCTACTCTGTAACTTTGAACTGAAAACAATGTAACAGAAAGCAACCTGATCCTCTGGGCCAGGCCTTCCTTGAGCCAGCCACAGAACAAAGGGCAGGAATCCAAGGGAAAGGCAATTTAATATCCCGACAAAAGCACACACTAACATTCCTATAAATAGTATGGTGTGACTCCTTATTGGCACAGATGAATTGGATTGTACAATTTCTTACTATAGCTAATACAGAATGAGAGATATACTTGATTTGCCTGCTGTTATTTAAATTAGGTTGCAACAGAGCTGGGGAGTGAGGCTGCCAAACTATTGCTACTACCTTTTTCTTTGGCATGGGTTCAGGTCTGTTTCTAAAATGGAACATTTTTCACTGAAAACTCTAGGATGATAATCTGAGAAGTTCATCTAGGAAGGTAAAAGCACAAATTAACTATTTTTATTCTTTCTTATCCTGTCTCCCAAATACCAGAAGAGCAAAAATAACACAAACAGAATAATAGCGACTTCTCTTTTTTGGTGGCTGACATGGAAGAATATTAGAAAATGTCCTCAATTTAATCTCATTTCCTTTGAACAATTAAGCGATAAACACATTCAGCTCTCCATGTACCACCAAGAACACAGGACACTTGTTTCACAAGTGTACACAATTTGCTAAGTTCCATATTCACTGCTGTGAGAAGTATGAAAGACACAATTCATTAAAAATAAGCACAGATGTCCTCAGGAAACCATGGTTCTTCATGCCAGTACAGATACTACTAAAACAGGGACAACCCTACTGGCTGCTAGAGACATGAGCTGCTGCTGCCTGATAAAAGTTATAGCAGTTCACTATGTCATTTATCTGCATTTTTAAGTCTAAATTTCTTGATCTGCATTCCAGAAAAGTAAGAGCAGAAAAATTACTTGTTTTGATGCCAATCTGAAGAATACTAAGTGCTAAGCATTTTAGCAGCTGTTGGGAATTTTGCTTAGGTCTCACTTATGAAATGAACCTAATGATATAGAATCTCTTCTTCTCGCACTAGAAGCTGCAGCTGTATTAGTCCAGGATTGTGGTATGATCTGAAAGCAGAACCAGACTCTGACACTGGTTTACTTCACATATTAGCAAACAAAGACAACAAAAGATCAAGCAACAACGACTCCATGGCTGCTTACACTGCCAGGCTTCCAGACTAATGCATTTCTTCCTTCTGGTCATGGAAAAAACCAAAAATTCTTTCTCCTACATACTGATACTCTCACCCTCAGTATCATTCTGCCATTGAAGTATCTGCAAAATGGTGCTCTCCCACTCTGTTTCATGAGATTGACACTAAAAAATAAAGTCTAATAAACCTTCCACATGATTCTAGCCAAGTGCATCAAGACTCAAGCCTGAGCTGAGGAAGCCCTGTGCCTGTGCTGTGCTCAGTGGCACATTCCCTGAAATGTGAAATTGTGGAGTATCTCACCCCAAGAGTGAGATACTCCACAGATTTCTGGAGAGCCTGCCTTCAGCTGGCCAGACTCCTGGGTATACTGGGGAGTGAACAGCTGGATATTCTCCGACAGAAGTAAGCTGCTGGATAATCTTGGATTCAAAACCATTGCTGAAAGGTCCAAAATTTATGAAGTGAAGGAATTCTATTCTGTGACAGTGCACAAGCAGAGGGTCAGTGCTTCTAAGACTTCCCACAGACTCCAGCTGCAAAGACAGGATACGCTCTAGTTTCCATACATAATGAAGGAAAATTTCCATATGCTTCCATTTAACTTCTGTATCTGACTGTGCTACGCATTTTCTGAGGCCTTCACAAGAGCTCAGGGTTCTGACATTCTATTTCTGACGAAAAACCCCAGGTTTCAGGGCACCTCAGATATTCTCCTTATGTGAGATTCCACTTTTGGTCTGCTATTTTGATCTTGAGGGCAGATAAAATTCTCAGTGGCTTCAGTAAGAGTTTGTTCTCAGAGCCTGAGGACCTGGGTCTGTTCTGAGAGCCTCTTTCATGAGACATTCCCAGTCATGTTGGGTAGAAGCAAAGGCATAAACCACAATTCCAAAATGGAACATTCACAGAGCTTGGGATATTAGGGATTTATACAGAGTGATCTTTATAAGCATATTATAAGTATTGTTATATTATTAATGTAGTATTAGTATATGATAAGTATATTACTATTATAAGTACTGCATTCCATGATGTGCTGCCAAAATCAAGGAGACATTTATCAGGAATAAATGGAGATGTGGACACAGCTCAGCCACTGATATGAGCAGTACAAGTCTCTTAGGAATCCTGGACACGTTGTCAAACTCACAGGTAAGGTGAGAGAGACTTCGCTAATGTGGGCTTTGGGTTAGTGTTTTGTACAGTGAAAAAATGGTTTCCATTTCCCAGATAAAAGTGAAATGGAAATGACAATCTAACAAGTGGAGGTTCAAGATTCTAGCATAAAGTATCTTCTGATTATACTTCCTCCCTCAAAACAGTGTTTGAGAGGTTTTGATGGTATTTCCAAAGAACTAAATGCAGGTAAAGAAAATATCCCTTAAAACATTGAAATAGTCCAGTGGTAGTTATAAATGACAACTTTTGCATGTTTGTGTATACAGAAACAGTCAAGTGGTCATCTTGGTTCTAGTTTTGCTCTCAGCTGAAACCAATGGCAAAGCCCATTTCACTGTGAGGAGAAATGAAGATTCATATTGTTTCCTTCATGGAAAGACAAGTATAATCCATCTGATTTCAATACAAATGAGTTGAGTCCAGAGGACAAAGGGAGCAGCTGTAAATGAGTTATATTTCAGATTCATATTTGCAACACACTACTCTCTGCTCTGGGTAATATGAAGGAGCAATGGTACTTACTCTTCTTCCCTTAGGTCCCTGTGGCCCTGATGGTCCTCGTGCCCCTGAAGGTCCCTACATGTCAAACAAACTTATTATTCATTGTTGCCTTTTACTCACATATTCCTGAAAATTGCAAGGCTTATGCCCCTTGAGCAACAATCAATGCAAGAAATGCAAATTAATCACCTTCACTCATGGTTCAAATTCAATTAATCCTGATTGTACAATTAATGTAGAAAAATCTAATTAACAGACTCTATGTAACATTATTTTTACAAAACACTGATGGGACTGTTGGAGAGATTACTTCTGTCTATTATCCCCAAAATTTTAAAAGATACTTGTATTTCAGCAACAGTATGTTAAAAAGCATGAATATTTTCTGATCAAAGATTCAGGCTTTATCTGTATTGAAGACCTATGGTACACCAATTATAACAATTATACATAGCAGATTAGAATACAATTTATTTTTTATTAGCAGCGAAGCTAAACACATAATGAATATATTTAAACTATATTAGGCACCAATGGATTTTTAAAATATTATGCAATTATTAACCATCCTTGTAAAATTCTATTTCCCTACTTGTTTCAACTGAGCAATTTTTAAATGGATGAGTAAATAATATAATTAGTTTTCCTGTCTCTCAGAGATCATCCTGGCAAAGAGCAAGTGAACAGGTTCTGTCTGGATGGGTACATTTTCATGACAGTTTTATAGACTGCAGTACAAACTAGAAACTATTCTTAACTTCAGCAAAGCAAAAAGACAATTTGAAAATAGTTAATTTTATGTCAAACCAAAGCACCCCCCTTTACTTACAGGTAATCCTTCTGGCCCCACAGGTCCAGGGCCTCCTGGAGGTCCTGCATAGCCCTAGAATTAAAATAAACATAGAAAAGACAGAACAGTTTTATCTAAATCGTTATTATAGTAGCAGTAATAAATCCAGTTACTTTCCTGAATAACTGATGATAAGTTAATAAAATATTTAATTTTGCACAATTTGTTCCCCCAATTTTGTTTAAAAACTAAATGCTTGATTGGAAATATGTCCTAGTAACCATTAAAGCAGCCTAGGAAGCTTTCCCACACACAGGCAGTAGCTGGGAGAGATGCGCTGAAACAAAAGATGCTGAGTTCTAAATGAATTTCAAACTCCTCTGAGAAGGCTGTGACAGTGGGAACAGAAAGTGGACACATCCTGGTGTGGGCAGACCTGGCCAAGACCAAATGCCAAGAACAACTCTTGTCTGAGGACTACAATGACTTACTACTAGGAAAGGCTCTCTCTGCTATGACTTCAGTGGATTTACCTATGGCAATAAGCATTAATAACAGCCCAAGAAAAGTAGTTAATAAGACTGGATACTATATTAATAAATCCTATTTTATGAATCTCCCTAATAATAATTTTTCATGGATCAAAAGTAGCTGGTTGAACATAAATCTAGATTAGAGGGATTTAATGAAGGACAGAAAGCTTCAAAAATCATTTGCCCTGCACGGATCATTTAGTTGGTCTGCTGTCTCAGGGTACTTGATCTCTTCCTTGCTAATGGATGCTCAAAGAGTAATTACTGCAAATACATAATATCCCTGTCCATGGCAAGAACACCACCCACTGCACCAGGCTTGGGCTCACATCTGCAGCCTCTGTGCAATGCAATGGAGATTCCAGCCCTGCCAACCACACCAGTGTTAGAGGTGTGGTTGTAACTTACCATGACACCTTTTTCTCCAGGAGGACCGACAGGTCCTGGACTGCCTCGCTCTCCCTTTAACAACAGCAACAGCAACAACAACAAAAAGAAGAAAAAGAAAAGAACATTAAATATTCTTCCCCTTTTTCCATGTCACTGAGCATACCCAGCAGTGCATCACACTATTGGTTGAGGGACTGCCCTCCAGAAAAAGTGCAGAGACTTTTTTAAACTTTTCTTTTTTTAATTTCTGCATTCTTTCTTCCTACAAGCCTTTCATCTTTTGAAAAAATGATAGAACTGAGTTTCTCTATCTTGTCTTTTCCTAGACGACTGAACAAGAGGTTTGACTACATCAGTCTCTGAGAACTTGCTAGAAGATCTGTTTTCTCTCTCTTGGGTGCATCATTCTTATAGTATGTTCCTTGGTCCATAAAATTCAGGACAGCTAACACAGAAAAGAGAAATTTTTTTCTCTCTCTTCCTCTTTTCTTCAGTGTGTGTTAGGAGAGCACAGATCTAAAAGGAAGGCCAGCCCTTCAGCAGCTGCTGAAGCAACTGAATAGGGGAAGCAGGAAGGGTCTCTTCCATACCTTTTCACCTTTCATTCAGGTCACATCCAGCCCAAATATCAGATAGAGCTGTAGATTATCCTCAGAAGATTACACTTTTATTAGAAATAGTGCACATGACATAGTAATAACACTATATTTTATATTACATCCTGTAATTATGCTGGAAATACATTTGTCATTTAAATCCACATAGCATGTTTACCTTGCACTACTTAATCCATAAGAGAGGAAGACAATAAATTCTACAGAAAGAGTACAGCAGTGACAATTATTGCACCATGAAGAAGCTTCCTTCCATTTGCTGATGATAAATTAGTTTTTTACTGCCTTTCCCCTCCTAGCTGAACTAGCAGCAGCATCACAAAGTAATCATTGTTGGGCCAAGGGTAATTATGAAGAATAAGAATCCTTTGACATGAAATTCTATGATGATATTATGACTAAAACCATATGAGATTTGTCTAAATCTAAAGCAGGGCTTTCCATTTATGTACTTCCTTTCACTATATAAATTATTATCAGATTTTAATGGACTTCCGAAGAGTAGATTAAGACTTTCTCCATAAAATATCTAAATAGCAGACACCAATCTAGGTGAAATAATTCAGCCCTACAGGAAAGAAATACAAATGGTGCTGCAGTATTCTGACAAACAATAATGTGTTTATCATAATTGAAGCTGACATCCAGTCCAGTAATAGGTTCCTCTTTTTCAATTTTTAAATGCTTCACCTAAATAAAACCATGTCAAATACACTTAAGCTATTTATACTGTTCTAGTCACGCTGACTCTGCCAAACTTTTACAAACACAACTTTTCCTGCACAGCAGACAAAACTCAAGTCTTGTCTTTTTTATTCAGTTAATGGATACAGCCAAGTTTTACCTTTCTACTTTTGTCTTCATTGAGTAGTAGTACAAGACCAGTGAGTACTGTATAAAACAAGTATAATTCATGCCAATTTCTCTGAAACAATAGCACTATAATAAAGGGATATAAGTAAGGTATCAAATCGATCAAGTCTAAATTAACTGTGGAATAAAACCAAGGATATCAGACACATACCTCAAATAGGAACATTTGGATTAGCAGTTATTACATCCCCATGCTCTGAAATAGCTGCAGGAATATTAGCTCTGACAGTGGTCAGTAAATGATCTCTCACCAGCTTTTTATTACCCCAATGGATTGCAAAGCTGCTGAGTAGTCAGATGTGTTATTGTACCTTTTCACCAAGGCTTCCAGGTGGCCCAGCTTCTCCAGGTAAGCCAGCTGATCCCTGCATAAAAAGAAAGCAGACTTTTACTTGAATGGTATCTATACTAGTTCATGGTCAGCAGCTCTCCAGCAACAGAGCAGGGCCCATGTCTTCATCACAGAGGACCCCATGTCTGCCTAAGAGCACCTGTGGGAAAGTGAGGGCTGCACGAGTTAACCTGGCTCAGTCCAGGCACGAGGACCCTGCACCTCAGCAAACCAACTGCAAATTGCTACTGCCAGCAGGGCAATTGCATTGATTTCATCACAATACTACCCTACTATTTACATCTGCTACTGAGCTCAATCCTGCACAGCTAAAAGCTTTACAAACACACAAAGATGATAATTGTTCTGCTAGCGCTTCAGTCTGACCACAGATTTCAAAGGGAATAAATTCAATGGAACAATGTAAAATGCAGTCAAAACAAAAATGATATTGGATCAGGTGTAGTCAGAATTTGCTCTTCAAGAGTAGTAGCTCCAAATGCCTTTGAAGTCAGAGAATCAGAGCCTTTCAGGCATTCAAAAATAAAATAATTCTCTCCTGAGACTCTCCCACAAATTTCCACTGGATAGAACAAGTACAACCATATGGGATGGGCAACATGAGTGGATGTACTTTTAAAAATCTTATTGCCAGTGCTTACAATACCTACTTTATTATGAAACCTGACAGAAAAAGAAATTGTAGCGTAAGGTTCCAACTGAGAAAAATACAACACATTGAGCTTGAAGAAAAAACACTAAGTGCCCAGAGTACATTGCACAGCTGCCCTTGGAACATGGCAGAAACGTGGAAGCTCCCAGTAGGGATACAATACACAACTGTACAATGTGTGTAACACTTCAAAAAGGAAAAAAAAGTCAGTTATGTCAATTCACACATTGGCATTGCCACATCTATGTGTGTAGGAAGGAACTAGCATTAGCAGCACTACACTGGCATTGAAGATTTAAAAAAAGGCATTACTTTAATAAAATAAAAATCCAGGGTTTATCTGTATAATGTGAATACAGTTCAGCCTCAAGTACTTTAACAGAACAGGTGCAAAGTAAGTAGAGATTTTATGATTACTTGTTCTCTTGGACTGCTAGCTACGCTGGAAATCCCACATTTAAACACATTGCAATGAGCCAGTGATACAGCAGCCTTTGAGGCTGAGGATACTGGCACAAATTACTTTACAGAAGGAACTAAAGAGATAAGCAGGCATCTCTATGGCCACTGGACTGATATATTATGTGTGGGAACTTGTGTATTCTATATCAGAAGTGAGATGTCCCTTGCCTTGGCAACAGCCAAAGATGGGTGCAGGTGATATTTGGCACTGAGGCAACGGCCCAGACGTCACTGGCAGCAATGAGGGACTTTTGTGATGAACTCTGAGAGTGAGAGCTCCCACTCAGAGCCAACAGCAGGCCTCAGTAGCACGCAGAAATCTGTGACACAAAGAATTACCCTGTACTCTTATCAAGGTAAGAGGTGTGGAGGTACAGTTTCAAAATGCTAAAGACAAATCACTTTGATTTTCTTATTCCAGAAAGAACAGAAGGCATAACTAGAGCCAAGATGAAACTCAGACCTATTCTCTTTCCACAGAAACACTCCTGAATGCCACACTGTTTACAGGACTGAAGATGCTGATGAGAAAGATGGGGAGCTGTGCCTTGCCCCAGCAGTGAACCATTTAATATACAGCCTCTGATCAAGTTCTCTTTTCAATGCAGAAGTACTGTCTTCCTGACTTGGTTGCTCTGGGGTGAAAGAGCAGGGATTATTAAGAAGCAGTGACTGTGAATGTGCTGTTGTATTCCCCAGCACATTAGGGCAAGCCTATGGCACCCTCCAGAGCAAGGACAGAAGCCGGCTCTTTAATAGTTTCCTATAGACTGGCTATTCCTCAAAAGTAGTTAAGGAAATTCACAGCAAAAACACTAAGAAGGGTTGATTAAATAGATCTAAAAGAAACTCGGCATAACTGGAATTGGGTATCTATGGAAAGCAAAACAATAGTCAAGATGACTAGAAGTAAAGCCAGTGAAATGTTAAAAGCAACAGGGACTTCAGGGCAGAAAATTCACGACAGGTTAACTAAATGCTCTTCCACCGTCTATTCAAAACAGAGACTGAGAAAATGTTAGGGCTGGTATGTACAGAGGTAAGATAACCAAAAACTTTACTTAGAAATATAATTTGGAATTTTCAAACAATTAGTAGCATTTAGTGAAAAGATAGTACAGGGAGCAAAACATCTTGTTCTGTTAACATATTAGCCATAAAATGATGTTCTCTTTCTGTAAGATCGTGTGGCTCTTAAAATCACAGATTTGGACTGGATTGTTATAAGACCAGCTACTAAGACTGGATGGAGATTTCAACTCTCTCTTCATCTTATGTAAGAAAATAAATACAGTCCAAAGCAGATCTGTTGAATCAGTATTCCAGTATCCCTTCAATCCTCTGGGAACAGTGGTATATTCCAAATATAAAATTGAATGTATTAGAAAACAAAAAAGTAAAGCAAAAATCCCAAAGTGATTAAAAAAAGAAATCAGCAACTTATTAAAAAAATAGTCATCAACTTTCAATTACAAGGACTTGTGTAAAAGTCTGCAGTGACAAAAATAACATAATAACAACATTTTAGAAACCTTCTTGACAGGAGCATTTAATGGAAAATGAATCAGAGACCAGATCTCACAACCAACACATGCCTGAGAAAGACAGAAACATCTTGCCAGGGCATATGCTCTGTGTTAGAAACTGGACTGTAGCTGAATAATTGAAAACACATTGTACACTTAATGCAAACCCAAGTATGGAGTAATCCATTAAAAAACCTGGTAGTGAGAAATGAATATCCAGCTGGTTCCAAACATCCCCATGGGAGCAGTCACCTGCCAGGTTGTACTTCAATGTGTTTTTCAGTGGTAAGTGAAAAGTTTCCAATCCAGTGCTAGTTCATTTACAGTTCAAATACTTTAATTCAATATTGATTTAATGAGATGACATAATAAATTTAAAATACTATCTTGTCACAATAGCATTTTTCTATTAATTTTCTGTCTGTTGAGAAAGTTACTTGGTAATCAACTAGAGGTGATAATCTGAGTGAAAAATCTGTGATTTGCTACAGCAAATGGAGGAAGTGAATAAGAGTAGAGATGCATCATATTTGTACCTTCCAGCCGATACTTCATACAATTATTTAAAGGACTCAAAAATTCAACTACCAGAATATATGGCAGGCAAGATGTACTGGCACCAATCACCTAATCTACAGCAGTTTTAAGAAAGAAATAAATGGATTAAATTTTGCTTCCAGTGTAATATAGCGTAATTCTGTTTGATAGCACTTGTAGAGGAATGCTTGCATTTAAGGGAAGCTGCCTGACAAAGTGGGGGTAGGATGTGATCGCTGACAAAACCTGCAGATACCATGTGCAGGTACTATTCCTCTAGCTGAAACCAAATGATAAAGAAAACCACTAGAAAATCCTTCAAGAAAAATGAGCAGCAGCTCGATAAAGCTAACCTCTAGATACTGTAACCTCTTTCTCCCCTCTCCTCAGCAGGAACTATAGTGTGTCAGGTCACGTAGGGTAAAAACAAGAAGCACAATATAAGACACAGAAGTATTTTTATTACCATTCACTGTTAAATCCTTCACAGAATTTACAATAATCTCTACAACTGCTTTCTGAAAGCAGCTGAAACAGCTCCTTCTTTGGAAGCCCTTGGCAATGTCCCATGCATTCACCAGACTTTTTAAAAAATGGCTTTCCTCAACTGACTTATCTTTTGGCCTATGGTTTAAAATTCTCTTTTGTATATCCCTAAACCCCAGACTTTTCAGGATAATTCAAACAACTCCTTCTGTTGAGCATCCTGAACACATCAGTTAAAGTTCACTTAATCTTTCCTTCAAGCAAAAGGAATTGCAGTTTCCATTCTCTGTCAATTATGCATCCCTGGTGCCTAATCCTGCTAATTTTTACCTCTCTGAAAGATGTGGTAATTACTTTATGGCTATTCTTCCCCAAAGCAGCTCAGCTCCAAGGCACATGGCCTGACTGCAGTATTTTATTGCCATTCACAGACTCCTGCAGCCTGACCATTTGCAGCCTGCTCTGGAGCTGCCACTGACAGCCTGAACATCCCTGGTTTTCCTTTGCTGCATTGTAAGGTTATTTTTTCATGGCAAAGCACTTTTTATTTCAGCTTGGTTTCCTTCTGTTGTTTCAAAAACTATGTGCAACCAGAGAAATTTGCTGACATGTAATTTCTGAAGATTATTTTTCCAGGATTTGTGTTCATGAGCTCTGCCTTTTGACAGTAGTTGCACATAGTACAGCTGACAGTTCTACCCTTGTACTGTCTCAATGTGTGTATAAACATCAAGGATTTCTAATTCAGAAGAGTACAGGCTGAATTTCTTTAACAGAGGTGGAAAGGAAAAACAGGAATTAACTTGCACTTAGTCATTCAGAGTGGTGCAGCCTGGGTAAACACTAACATTATCAAATACTAAAACAATCCTGGAAAATAACAGTTTTAAGTTGAGATGAGTCCTGAATAATTCAATAAATCATTTTCCTAAATAATCCCTGACATTTTAACAAACAGATCATTATGAGACGCTTGAAGTTAGTTTCAAATATTTGCTCTCCATCACTGAACAGCATCTAATCTAAGCATAAAAAAATCCAGTTGCACATGTCAGCAAAGTCAGATTTTCCTCTCTCAAAATGTAAGGGGAATTTTCTCAGTAGCTGAAGGGGTTGTTTTTTTTTGGCACGGCTTCCAAAAGATTTTGTCTCATCAGCAGTGTACATTTGCTCTGTCTGCTGTTCCCTTGCTTCTCACTATCTTAACCAATCCCTCTTCAATCAGACCTGATGGTCCTACAGTTAACCAAATATCCTGCAGCAAGGAGCAGCTGCTGGATTCTGCCACAGCTCAGGGCTCTGCTGAACCAAGCAGCCCCACCTGCATCTGCCTCCCTTCTCCTTAAAACAAACACAACATATGCTGTAACCAGAAAAACAGTTTTTGTTGTAGGACTTGGTTAAGGAGTAGTGTCTGAAGTCTGACTTTAAGCACATCCCTGATGTACTCTTAAATGTGTGCCATCTAAGCTTACAAGTACAGTGAACATTTTATAAATTTTTTCTACTCTGTTTCCACAGTGGACAAGCATCCAGAAATATTTGGGCAGAAATATGCTCTGAAGAACCAGCAGCTTCATGTGACCTCAGAAATGTTGGCTCCTGTGGCTCCTAGCCCATTGACAGAGCTGTATTTCATGTTCCACTTTACTAGACTGGAAAACCAAGTGTTATAGTCCAATCTCCTGCTGTTGAAGTTTCCCTGCTTGTGCAGAGTTGCCATCTGAACTTTTCCAAGCAGGTATTAAGCAGGACTGGGAAAAGCTGCTACAGAAAAGGAATAATGATTTTGGCACCTCAAACAGCAGTGGCAGACATTGTAGTGAAAAACAGGAGAGAATGATAGGAGGGGAAGCAAGTAAACTGAAAGAAACAGAAGAAAAATATTGGTACAACACTTTGGTATCAATAGCAGCCAGGCACACATGGTCATGGTGTAATTTGCTATGAATTCAGCATTTATAGGATTTATTGCTGCAAAATTCCTTCTTTGGACAGTTCATTCAGGAAATGGACTAGTTATCATTTGGAAAACTGGAATGCTGTGATGGATTCCCCATTGCTAAAAAGCAGTATAATAAATTTTAACCATGGACTTAAAAATATGTGTTATATCCTGTAATTCAAATAAGTCTGTCCATAGAGATAAGGAATAAACAGAAAGCCACAGACAAGCCAAAAAGGGAAGCTGGTGAGGTCATAGTGCAGAAGGGAGAACCTAAATATGCAGAATTTTTAGACATTGGGCTTATTATCAACATTTTAGCAACTTCTTTTTCCCTTTGCCTTTACTGTTTAATAAACTGCACAGTAGTTGTACATTTCTTACTGTTATTTGTACAGTTCTTCATTGTATTTAGTGTGACCAAGCACCTGGCAGCACACAAAGCATCAGTAAGGAAAGATACCTTACTGTATATCTTTTTTTTGACTCCATCTCAAAATCTGTCCAGCGGTTGGTAGCACTTGTACTTTGCCCTCGTACTTTGCTTTTCGAACTTTCTTCTGTTTTTAAACTTTGTATTTGTTTGTTTTGCATGTGGCATGTTTGATTCCAGAGATGTCCTCAAGGCAGCAGAGCCAATACTGAAGAGCAGGGAGTGGATTTCTCTGTGAATCAGGAATCCATACTATATGTGCATGCCAAGGGAAAGAGAAATTACTTGTTACAAACAGAAGCAGTTGAGAAGCTGGAAACAAAATCTGTGTCCAAAGCATACAGAAGTGAATATTTTGCATCAGGATTCACATCTGGAAAAGCATTTTATGCATATTAGAAAAAACCATCTTCTTCCTGTTAGTACTTTTCAATTCTTTTTGGAAAAGCTTAACTGTTACAGATTGCAGTGGTGAATAAGGTGAAGGAAAGGGCTTCTGAAAGGTCTAAGAGTTGAGTGTGCTTGTGTCCCTTCTTGGTGTTTCACCACTGGCCTCAATGACAACAAAATATATATTATCCCCCTAAAGATCATGTACTGGGCACTGGTCCTCTGCTGCCAGATAATGCAAATGTAACAACGGATCAAGGGCCTCATTTGATTAGATACATGTACATAAATTAGAAGACATTCTACAATCCACAGAAAAAAAAAGAAATATTTATCAATAACCTAGAAACAATTTTGGTTTTCAGGTATTGTGTCCCCTGTATCCTGTATCACATGTGGGAAATTATAAGTAATGATGGGCCATAATTATCTGTCTTTACAATAACAGGGGTACAACATCCCCTTGTTTGGCATGGAAAGTAGTATTTAATTCTTGCAGTTTGAACCTGACTACAGTTAGCTAGCTGGTATGATTATTTTATTCAACATCATTGCAACATATCATCATTGATTATGTGTTTGAGCTAGTAATTACTACATAGACTGGAGCTCTTTTAGTGGTGAAAGACATTATGTTCATTTAAAATATCTGAATCGTGGAAAATTTGTCCACTGAATTCAAGTTCACTGAGGAGCAAAAAAAAGTTCTATGTCAAATTCAGAAAGTTAAGGTTAAGTAACTAGCTTCTGTGACTGTTTCATGCACTATTATTGATGTATTGACTTAAGATTGAGCTTAGCTTAGTCTTTTGTTTTGGTGCATGTGGCACTGTACAGCATAGTAGACCCCATCAGTTTTCCCTGACATGTTACAGGCTGCAAACCAGAATTCACATGTAAAAAGAGCTACACTCAGACATATGCTGGATGAGTTTCAAGGGGACCTTACAGCATGTCATGGCACTCTTGGTTCCTGTGTGAGCAGAAACTTTGAACTGAGTGAGAGTCCAGCTTCTCAGTCCCCCTTCCCTGAGCACAACCTCCAAACTGCAGAGTGGAGCTGGACTGGCCCAACAAGCAGTTTGTATAATTTCTGCAGTAACCAATCATCTGAGGAGTGCCTCAGGTACATCTGCTCGGTGTTTTGCAGACATTGGGGAGCTAACTCTGACTACCAACAAAGGTGAACAGAGTTCTGTGAGTAGTACAGCACTAAGCACAAACCACTGTGTGGTATCTTTCCTCAGCATACATTAACTCTAGAAATAAAACCAATTTAATCATGTTCTACACAACATTTGAGTAATTAAGCCTGGGCCAACAAGCCCCCATCTGCTCATAAATCCCAGACAAAAGTTAAAAACACAAAAGGGCAGGATGAAATTAAGTAGAAAGAATTGCAAAGTGACAATAATCAACGAAAAAAGCACCTATAGTGGAAGAACTTTGAGAGGACACTGTGGATCTCAAACGGAATAACCACACTCTACTGTAAAAATGAGCACATCTATGCAAGAAGTAGGCTTGTAAGAAGCAATGGTTCCTTTCTCTCAGCATTCTTAGCAGTTTGGGCAATAGGCTGGAGTCAGAGATGTTTGGATGCATTGAAAACAGGCGACAGAGGAGTTAGAATGTGACTTAAATTATCTCAAAAACATGACAGGCTAATTGAATTGGGACTGTTAAGCCTGAAAAGAAAGAATGAAAGAGGCACAGAATAACAACCACCATATGTAAAGTGCTGTTTCCACCAGAAAGGAATCAGGTTACACAACTGGAAAAACTTTTTAAAAAAGAGAGAAGCCCTGGTCTTGGAGCTTTTTAATAACTGGTTAGACAAATACTTGTCAGAAATTATGTAAAGATAACAGATCCTGCCTAGGCAGAAGAGGATGGACTACATCCTACATGTCACCACAAGATCACCTTGAGCTCTGTGATTTTAGGGAGCATAGACAGAACAAGCCTGCAAGATCCATCTCAGGCTAAATGTAGCCTCTCAAATGATTTAACTGGAAAAGGATCAATTATTCACTTACACGGACGTGCCTTGGAAAACCCCTACAACCTTCCAACATTCACACAACATACTGGGAGAAAAGCAGAATTAATTTTGGAAAATGCTTAAAATAGGAAATTTCTTTAAATAGTATGAATCTCAAAGACCACAAAGGTATAACTGACATACTACAGCTTCAAATACAGGCAAGCTTCATCAGACAATGTCTGCAACAAAGTATTCATTCACTCTCAAATAAAACAGAATTAAAAAGTAAACCAAAAAGAGAATTCAAGCTTACTGCTTCACCAGTTTTTCCAAGATTTCCTTGGTCTCCTTGTTCTCCCTGTTAAATGTAGAAAACAGATGATGTAGTTCACTAGAAAAGTAATTTCTTTCATATGTGTATATTAAAGTCCTCTGTTTTTCTAGGAGCCTCTTTATTTTCTAAATTACATCTGCCAATTAAAGCTTTAAAAGCTAAAATTAAGTAACCAAAACAATATTTGTCAGTGGCTAATAAGGTATTCAGGATTTGTGTGCAAAAAATAAAAACTATCAGTTAAGTGCTCGTAAAATATATTAGGTCAGTATATACTATAAATTAATTATTCTTTTTTTATTTAAATCTTTTTTTCAGAAAATTATCTTTACTATTTCACTACTGCTTCAAAGGTAAATGTTGCCTGTGCACTTTATTGGTAACAGTAATTTTGTTATGAAATATTAGGAAAATTGACATTTGAATGACATTTTAACAAACTTCTCCCCCTTCCCCCAACATCTTGAAACCATCATTAAGTGTTAATTAATTCTGTTCTCCAAAATACCACTAACTGGAACATTTTGCTGTGTATTTCAGTGGTGGAAGCTGGGTGTATAAGCACTATTGGATACCTGGCTGTGACTACAATCTCAGTTATCCAGTAACTGATGAACAGTTATTTGAGTACTGCTTACACAGACTGCAGATCAGCACAGGGAAATTCCGCTGCCACAAGCTCCTTCTCTGAGCTGCAGCACTTCATCTCACCCCCATTCACACTTCCAAAATCCTGCCAGGGTAGGAACTGCCCTGAGTCCCTCATTGCCCCTGGTCCAGGCACCCTCACATTCCCAGGGAATGTGTTCCATCTTATTTTAGTAGGTGTAGGCTTTGCTCATCCCCGTCTCCAACAGCTGCACAACTTTCTCCTTTCTCAAAATGAGATCTTGCAAGAAAGCAGAATCATCAGTATGATACACATTTATATTCTCTGGAAGCATGTGTGCTCATGTCCTTTCACTGGTATGTCACTGTAGATAGCTGTGTATAACTCTATTCAAAATACATTTTCATACATAAAACCATCACTTACCTTTAAACCTTCGGGTCCAGAATCACCTACATAACCTTTCTGTCCTGGTTTTCCCTAAAATAAGGATTAGAATAAAATACTGTAAATGTTTCATTTCAAAAAGACAATTTCATCCCAGTTTATCTATTTATCAAAATACATACACTGAAAATGTCCAGTTTAGTAATATTTAATACAAAAATTTTAAGCAAGTGTATTTAGAAATCTATATCTGAAAATACACTGTTGAATATTTCATCAAATACTGGAACAGTAAGCAAAATTTGTATTAAGCCTTACAGCATTAACACTGTGGAAAAACTGTCACAATGCAAGACTGAAACATTTCAGTTTCACTTTGAGAAAACATATTAGGGAGACAAAAAAAGGCAAGGCAAAGTTCTCTCCTGGTTAATTCCAGTAGAATAGGGACTCAACACCAATAAAATCTGATGCTGGGACTGGTGTCATAACTGTCCTTCCTCAACCAGACAAAATCAGCTCAAACACCCTCTCCTCTTTATTCAGAAAAACTGATGATTTTGAGCCTCATTTCTCTCCATTAGCATTTTGCTGCTGACAGATCTTGTTGCTATGAAACTCTGGTAATAACTCTGTTAGCCAGAAGAGATACAGCAACACCAATCAGAGCAGGAGGCCACGAAGTGACAGCATCTTTGAAGCCCTCCACAACATGTATCCCTCCCTCTGTCCTCACTCACACAGACCACAAAGGCACACACACTAGAAAGCTTTCCCCTTAATTCTCAATTAAATGTTTATAACTTAATTATGTCTCCCTTTTAAGAAATTGTTTTCCCTACCACCATACTTTACTTCCTCTACAACATGGCACAACTTTATACTTCCTATAAAACATGGCCCAACCATTTGGCTATCTGGACAGCACAGCCCTGCTCAGACAAACTTTCCCCATCTGTTCTGAAGAAAGGGCCCTAGTCCAGCAAGTCAAGGTCCAGGGGACTGGACCTGGCTCTTGGGCAAGTTGCTGATGAGATTGCTGGAGGCTGACAACTGGAGAAAGAAAATTAATTCAACATTTTAATGATTCAGTATCAAAACCATGCAGATTTGTGCTTAGAAAGAAATTGTCAGCTGCTGTTCCAGCAAATGGAATAATTGGAATTGCCAGAGTCCATAATAAGAGCTTTCCATTCCACATAAGCTGTCCTGAGAAAATAGCAACTAAAGCAATAGATAATAAAAGGTTCCTTAAAAAGAGAAAACATTTTTTCATTTGGCTCTTTTGCTTCAGCTGTTCTGTGCTTGTCTTTCAGAGCACAGCATGTGTGTTAGTTTCTGGGCATCTGAGAAACTTTCTACATGGCTTAAAATTATAATGTCTTGGCAAGTTCCATGACTTCTCATATTAATCCCTTTCTATCACTCTCATTCTCTCTGCCTATCTGAGCAATTTCATTTTGCCCAACAAGTTCCAACAAAATCACTTTAGGAACACATTTTTTGTTTTCCCAATGGACTGAAATATGGCACAGCCAGGAATGCAGGGAGAAAAGACTATGAAGAGAAGTTCTGAGAGAACCAGATACAGCAAGTCACGTCTTTCACAAGGCTTAGCAAAGAACCAGTGATGGCCTTCTGCAGGTCACAAAATGCTGTTTAATTACTTCCTTGTAAAGAAACTCAAGGTCCTTCTATACAGCAAGACTGTAACAAAAAATGTTTTAAGTGAAAGGCATCAAAAGAAAACTAGGGGCCCCTATTAACTACCTTGATAATTTTAAGTCTTAGGAGAACTGAACTGAGTTACAGCTTGTAAAGGTTTCTTGGCTGTCATTCCTCAGCTATGTACTGGCTGCAAAGGACATAGAACAGATGGAAGTTGATCAGAAAATGGAACAAGTGGATTTAACTGGTAAAGCAATCTGAAACACATGGATTTAGCTTTAAGCAGAAACACAATACATTTACACATGGAGGAAAAGCCACTGACGGAAGGTTAAACTAGGGATGGCTGCTTTTCTGCTTGCAAAACCCCTGAGAAAATTACTCTTCCAGGGCAGGGTAATCCCAAAGGAAATGTCTCTTTCCTAAAATATTAACTGGAAGTTCTACCCTTCTCTTTCAGGAAACAGCAACCAACCATGCTGCCTTTCACCTCACAACTGCTAGGTACAGGTGTCTATATATTAACATAAATATCGCTCACTATCACTCTATTTCAATCCCTCCTTAAGCTTCCCACATGCCTTCAGCCCACAGGGAAGGCACTTCCAGAAAATACTGCACTGGGGTTGTGGGATAGATTTGAGAACCTTTTCTACTATCATCAGGAGAAACCGCTCATCATATGACTATATAAATTCCAATAAATTCCAGCTTCTGTTTAACACATGGAGCTCACAAAGGAATCAACTTGCAACAGTTCCTTTTTACTTTCTGGTAATTTTAAAACAATCTCCACTCTTTTAAAGGCATTTTCATTTACAGTAATGAAGATTGGGAAAAGAAAAAAAAAAAAGGCACCAATGCTTGCATTGACTGAGCTGAGCTACACTGACAGTTACAGTGTTAATATTTGGATAGCCTTTGAGAGAGAGGGTTAACTGGGAGGAAACTGAATAAACACAGTCACATCTTTAGTACAGCAGCTCCTGTATTTCCACAGAACAAATATGCTAGCACCAAAAAAATCAGCTTTTTTTTTTATGTAGAAGGATTAATTTAAGAGAATGTATGTATTTGACTCCAGAATAGAATGGGTGGGAAGATTTGGAAAGAATGAATGAAATGTCAAATGATGTGATCAAATTCAGTTCAAACACTTCTTCCAAACTTTAAACAGACTGAGGTCTTTGTAACTGAGATATTTTCTGAGTAAGCAGGGGAACATCCTCAGTTCCAGTTGCTTTAGACACATGGGAATTATTTTTTGAGTTGGGACTGAGAATCCCTGTGCAGGTTCATATTCACTTCTGTTCTAGCAGATGATGAAACTATTTTGATTTGCTATGGGTCCCAGGGGTTTTTGGTCTCTTTCATGTTTTTAAAGTAAATATTAGAAACAAGGGCAGGGGAGGGAGAAGGGAGAAAAATGAGGTGAAATTTTATTGCTGCCAGCTTGCCACATGCCTAAACCTGAAGCAGGGATTGGATATTTTGACCTGAAATTGTAAAAGAGATGAGAGTTGCAGAAGCACTAGAAACCTGCTCCATTATTGTTTCATAATAATAATGAAAGGCTTACAATGTATCACCTACAAGGATACCTTACCTTCAGACAAGCCCCAGAAAATTAGGGAAACAGTGGCTGAAAAGAGGACTAACCTGTTTAACCATGCCCACAAATAAAGTCTGTGAGGCATGACGCAAGGGTGTAGTGAGAAAAACTCAGTCAACACTTTCAGATAGAACAGCTAGACATTAGAAAAAAACTCTGTAAACCAGGCAAACAGCTGAAGCAGTTTGATGAGGAGAATGAAGAATTCCCACTACAGGAGGCTGCAAAACACAAGCTGCACTAATCTATGAGGTGAAGACAGAGCTGACAGCTGATGGTGCCTTGGGGCCATGCATGACCAGACCACTTTTTCAGGACCCTCTCAGGGTCCTCCTCTGCCCCCATGGCTATTTAGTTAATGCAATGACCACACAATTGTGATAGTGTTTACTCTCAGATGTAACATGCACCTTTTAAAACTCCTTTCATGGAAAATGGAAGCAAAGGCTATGTAAATAAAATTATTATCAAATTGCAGTGAAGGAAGCATAATTTAAAAAGACAGATGTGTTCAGCAGCTTATTGACTCAGTCCTGCCACACTAGGTGAGATTTAAGTCAGGGCTGTGATTCTCTCACCTGTGGGAAATGGATTTGCAGGGAATTCTCAAAGCCTGACAGAAGGCTCACATAGTATGTATCTGTATGCAAACTTGGAGATAAAAAATGACAACTTAGAAATCCCATGGAATAGGACAGATATTGTTGAGAGAGAGATGGAGCTACAAACAAGTTTCAAATGATGGCCTTGTAAATAAAACTAGCTATTTTGGAGAAATAGAACTATGCAAGATGCATTGCAGTAGGACCCACAAGGGGTAATTTTAGATGATTTGCTTTAAGGCACTAGCAGCATTGTGTGGCAAAAGCTGATAGGTCAAGAAATGCTTATAATATATTGTTATTAGGAAATAGCTGGCTTCTGACTGTGATGGCATGAATTGTAACATCTGTACTGACTCATCCTTCACACGAGACTGAAAATGGAATAAAAGTCTTTAAAATGCCTCTCAGCTGCCCCATCTCTGGGTCAGAAAAGGGCCACAGCCACTGACACAATCCCTCAGTGTGTGTTACCTGTGGGAGCAGAGCGCGGAGCAGCAGCACAGATGAGCTGGCCTGGAGCTGTGGAACAGCTGGGGTCAAGAGAAGCCACGGAATCCAGACAAGAGCCTGTGGGCCCCTGGACAAGGAGCAGGAACAGGCAGAGCTGCCCATCAAGCAAAATTCTCTTTTCCCCTATCTCTCATTTCAGGAGGAGATGTTAGCCAGCAAACCACTAAAAATGTCTGGAGACAGCAATTCTGGGGCTCACTGCAGATGCATACTCTGCTCTCAACAACTTGTGAGAGAGAAACCAGAGAGCTGTAAGACATGCCAATGGTGTGCACATTTCCCACTGAGAGAAATAAAAACCTAAATAATTTAGGTCAAATTGACCCAAAATAGATGAAAAATATTTCAGTTTGCTAGGTTACACAAAACTTTTCCTCTTGGGTCACTTTGACACCAGCTGCCGGTGGCCTGTGCGTGCCCTGTGATGTGGAGGATGTGAAGGCAGGTGTCTCACTGCCCATGAGTCACCCAGCAGAGCATCTTCTTTTCCAATTGCCACAGCACAGCATGGGAGCTGCTGCCATGAAGCCCTGCCCAAGGAGGAGACTCAAAGAATGATGCAGCCAAATAAAAATTTCCATGAGGCTCTCGGCACAAGCTCAGACAGATTAAACTCAATATTGAACTAAGTTACAGGGAATTTTGAAATTCTGTTTAATTTTTGCATGTTTTCCTCAGCTGCAAAACAAGGAGAACTTTGTGGGAGGGTTTTGTGTTTCTTTTTTGCCTTTTTTTGTTTTGGAATGGGTTTGTTTGTCTTAACACC
Organism: Cisticola juncidis; assembly: GCA_013400215.1. Classification (NCBI taxonomy): domain Eukaryota; kingdom Metazoa; phylum Chordata; class Aves; order Passeriformes; family Cisticolidae; genus Cisticola; species Cisticola juncidis. The sequence continues at coordinate 1,191,625 of VXBR01004351.1, read as the reverse complement.
TAATCTATGCAGCAAATAAATATTTCAATATCATTTTTAACAGAAAGCAAATTCCCAGCTTTGACTAGCTACTGAACAGGAAAAATGACATAGGCATATATATCCACTATAAAAGCAGAAAACAGTGGAAAAGACTCTCAAACTCATGCAAGAAATGGGAAGTCATCCAGAATTAAAGCCAAGTCAGTGATTACCACACATAATCAAATCACATAAAGGCAGAAGATCAAATTGCTTTCAATAAACTTAGAGACACTCTTGTAATCCCTAGTATCCATTAGTATTCATTTTAGCATACGAATTTTCTAAAAATAAGCTTCAAGTTCACTGAAATGCTCTTAGAAAAACAGTATATTTTTATAACTAAGAAAAAATTGATGAAGTTTTAAACTTCCATCTTTTAAAACACGTCAACACAAACAGCATTGTGACATTCCAGCTTTATTGTTTTCAGTAACTATCTGCCAGATTTCTGGTAGATTTCTTAAAGCACACATCCTTTATATTTCTCCCTGTGAGCTGAGTAGGTTCATCCCCAGTTGAAATATTTTGATATATCAGCTGCTTCAGTCCCTAGGAAGTGCATGGCAGCTCCATCAGTCTCAAAGGAGCATTATATTTTGTGCACTACAGCAGTGATTTCCTTTCACATCCTTTGTATGGAAAATTATTTCCCCTCCCAGCTCTGCTTTGAGCATGTTCTGAAGTATAACATTCATTCAGGAGATGCTGTTTTATGACAGTCACTTCTCACAGGAAACTTACATTTCAGTAATTCTACTTAAAAACAGCCTGCCCAACAAAAATTACCTATACTTACTCTCGGGCCGACTCCTCCAATAGGTCCAGCTGGTCCTACTTCTCCCTAAAAGAAATCAGGAATTCAATGACCTTGATTATAAATTCAGTTTTAAGAAAAAAAGTCTGCAGGTAACTGCTCATATTTATTATATCATCCTAAGTTTCATATGTGTTTGTTGAGACCAAGTCTGATAGAAACACTTGGAAAGAGGCCACTTTGCCATTGTTTGCTTTCTTTCACTCAATATCTGTCATAGAAGCCCACCATTTAGCTGCTTAGAAGTCTAGAGGTCTACCTTCAGAATCACCAACTAAATTATTTTTAATGTTAATTATTTTTAGCATACAAGACATAAGCTTTTGTTTTTATGCTGATGAATTAAGAACACTTGATGAGTCTACATGAAGAACTGCCTTTCTCCTCTTTCAGTTAACAGTGGTCTAGGTGTTTACTTATGAGTATCTAGGACACTGTAATTAAATTGCTATATGCTTTCTATTTCCAAACTGCTAAACTCCTTCCCTCCCATCTCCCCAGTTTAACTAAAATAACCACATCCACCTCTGGACATATATTATCTGAGATTCCACTGAAATGAAAATAAACCACATAATGGATGCACAGCTCCATAAGGCTGCTAAAAACTTTTTTAAAAACTTACCAAAATGCAAATAAACTTCAAATTTTGCATGGCAATACCATACACACCCAACCCTTGTTGTCTAACCCTCTTAACCTCACACAACTCCAAAACTTAATCTCTTAATTGGATAATTTTTTCATCTTACCTCAACTCCTTTGGGGCCTTGTGGCCCTGGAGGCCCTCGGTCACCCAGAACTCCCTGAATATCCAAAGAAACACAGTGAGAACTTAAATCAACTGACAATCACCTTGGTCTAGTTCCTCTCCTCTTACAAACCTGGACTGAAACCCAAAACTGAGGTAGCAGACCTAATCTCTTACCACTGTTCATAGTATTTCCCACAGAAAGCCAGGCAAAGATGCAGAAAACCAAGCAACATAAAAACTTCCACATAGACTTAGCTGAAGCATTATTCTTCTTATATTGTGAGAAGGAAATAAAATATTTGAACACAATGGAACAATTTTCCTCTTTATGAAGAGGTAAAGCACACTACCACATTAAGATTGAAGCATCATCAATGTGCAGATCTCGTATTTGGGTAGTCTTTAAAATAATACGTGTTGACAACATTGCAATGGAAAGAAACTACAAAGTGAATTTAGACCACTAGCATGTCCAAACCTACTTGTGATTTTCAGCCCTTACTTTTCTATTAGGATTATAATCAGCTACCCAGAGATAAAGCACCTCAACCTCTGCCAGCTTGGAGCTTTCATGACTGCTCACCCCAACATGTTCAAAACTTTGTTAAAAAGACTTTGCTGCTAGCAGCGTACCAAAAACCTTGGGCATCCCAATTACAATGGGATAATTGGGAAAAGCACTTGACCTGGCATAGTACAAAATTTAAAAAGTGTAAACATATTAATGCTCTGGGAAACCTAAGCTTAACAATATCAGATAAAGCAGCAGGAAGAAAGAAATTGCCCTGTGGAAGAGATATGTTTATCCTCTGAAGAAAGCAATGGTGGAAAAGTGCTAGCCTTATTAACTGTGTACTAATGAAGCTGAAGTCTAGACATTGGTCCAGGCATTGGTCCAGTAACAATTTACTCAGCAGGCAAAGTCAATTGAATTGAAAAATGGAGCAGGCCATCTCAAGGTAGTGAGTTTCACTGAAGAGCCCATCAGTCTGGGAAGGACTGGGGTGCAGTGCTGCTTGACATCCCACCACAGAAGTGATGGCAGGGCTTTCAGCAGCACTGCATAAGTAATATAATCTTATATGATTAATAATGACATTTTCTCAGTGGCATAACTGTTTTATTCCAACAGCAAAGCCCATTAGGAGATAAGGATTTCAGTGCAATGTAATGAACTGCACAGTGGAAATGGCAGCAGCACTGCTACTGCACACACCCCTCCACTGCACTTAACTGAGTGCAGAAAAAGGTTCCAGACTGTAAACTAAATATTAATACCAAATGGCATTTCCATCTCCTCCTTGGGGTTTCAGGCAAAAACAGAAAATGAAGGTAGTCATTACACATGTGCCAAAGTGTCTGGAAAAAAAGGGGAGTCAGCAAATGGGGTATCCTGTATTTCACATGTTTAACTTCCTAACTGACCATCTCTTCCAGAAGAGGTGAAACTCCTACTAATCACTTCATTAAAATGTGTTAAAAAAACAAACATAAGTTAACAGGGGAAGGAGGCTCTTAGCTTCTTCCATGGTACAACACACACTGCTGGAAAAACTGCAGTGGTAGTCAGCATATTCTGACCATCTTTTCCTCTTTTCTTGGTTAGAGGGCATAAATACTTGCAAAGAATAACACTGGGAACAAACAAAGTTATTTCAGAACTTCTTAAAAACATTCTTTTCCCCCTTTTTTAAAAACGTGTGTTTTGTTATTTTTTTAATAAGTGGTGGATCAAGATCAAACGCCTTCAAAAATATTGTTTCCAAGCTGAGTAATGTTTTGTAGACCTAATGACATAATAAATCCTTTAAACATTGATTTAGAGAGATCAGATTTACTGATTATTTCACTAATTTGGGGAAAATTTACAATCCAGAACTTCTACTGGCATTTAGAGACACATTTAGCTGATCACACTCAATAGAGCTTAAACTTCCAAGAAGTTGAATTTATCCCACACCAACTGCTAAAAAATGAAGCTTATCCTGCTTTCTTGGCTTTTAAAATGGGTATTGCTTCTGAGGAAGCATAAACAAAAACATGAGGGAAATAGCAGCACAGTGAGAACAGCTTTCTAAAAATAAAAGCTGGAGGAAAATTTTAGAACGGCAGTCAATTCAAGGCAGCTGGAAATCCCAAAAGCCAAACATTTCCAAAGCTATGCAGACCTTCTCCCTCTGTAGTGGGAGCAGTACAAGAGTTTTTCCAGTTTGGAAATCCTTCTTTTCAAATGTAAGCCATCAGTTCTCCCTGACTGGGGCAGGCTGTCTGAGCTTTTTGCCTCTAACACCAAATGTGCTGGAGAGCATTGGATCTGGTTCAGATATGTAATTTCTGTATCAAAGGAACATGGAGTCTCAAACTTTGTAGTCTCCACCTCTCCTTTGTAGGAGACTTTGTTGACTCCACCCCATGGAGTCAACAAAGAGTTACCTCTTAGTAACTTTTTTCTCTGGAATCTGTGAAAAGGCAACAAATCAGTAACATATGTATTAAACATGAACAGAATTCTAACAAAAACTCCTCGGATATAATGTGCAACAATACGATTTCACTGAAGAAACTGAGCAGCAGGGATTAGATCTGTTACGTCATTCATGTATAACCTTGGACAATTAAATCTGAACTGCAGTTCAAGAATTGTTGTATTTCTCTTCTGGTATTTTACCTAGACCTTAGACAGAGTCTTTCATTCACCACAGGGTTTTTTTTGTAAACTCCCTGGTAACTCAGAAACACAAGTGCAATGCCACTGCAGTGGTCAGGCAAACTCATTCACATGGGGCTGCTAATGTTATGTATACATGCACATAAATGAGTTAGGAAAGCAATAAATCAGAATTGAAGGTGGACACCCCCTAGAAACACACTTTAACTTCCCCTCAATTTGCCCCATCAGATAAGTAGCTCTCAGCCTTCCTAGGCAATTTATGTCTATTTTGGTAAAAGGCTCTGGACACGGTTGAGAAAGAAGAAATACAGAAAATATTGGCTATGGCTTCAGCAAATAGATTATTTGAGAGGATTCTTAAGAATGATCACCTTTGGGATGGAGGTATTGTTGCAATCTTCCAGGTACAAATAAGACCATATCTTTAAACTATTTACTGTTCCCCATCCCATGTTTTCTTGAGTAGTCTGCTATAGAATTTCACAATTCTGTTGATAGAAAATGTAATTTCCATGTCGATTTATTCATAGACAACCTGTATGATTGGTTCTTGGACAAATGATATTGTTGGTCTTGCACAGTTCTTTTGCCTCACCAGTTTCTGCCCTCTGTTTACTTAAAGGTCAAAAAGTCTTCATTTTGGTCTAATAAACAAACTGTCTCTCAGAATAAAGCCATTCAAGTATTATTTCTGCCTCTAGTCTCACTTGATCAAGTCCTTCTGGAATAAAAATGCCCAGTAATGTACTACAGAGATAAAACCTTCTAATGCTTTGAGCAGTGGCAATAATGAGACATCTTGCCTCATGTGTTCTACAATTTAACTTAATTTCTAACTGCATTACTGTGCTTCTACTTCAGAGAGATTTGGCAATGTTGTTGGTCTAAGTTTATAACAGGATTTATTGTTTTACTCCTTGCATGAATCAATCTGAAATAACTGGAGTAGAATGAATTAGCAAAAAGTGCATTTTTTAGATAATCTAAAGATGCTCAACTTTGTTTCATATATAGATTTCATTCTGCCATACTTGTGCCTATTTACCACAGAAAATACAATGTAAGGATAGTCCCAAGGCTGATGAGTGAGGAACTTCATTGGTACTTGCCTTTTAACAAGTAGTCAATCTTCAGATACTACTCCTTTCCTCTGGGTTAATTTCTTAGCCACCTGCATTTTTTGTATTAGTCTCTGCCATTTCCAATTCAGCAAAAATTTCCTATATCTGCATTTAGTCAAAGCTTCACTGAAAACTCTATCCATGTGAATTATTGCCTAAATTTGGTCTGAAACCTTATCTACTAAAGAGCAGAAGCTAAATTATTATGGCACAGTTTTGTAAATTTGTTTTATCCTTTATTGTTCTATCTATTATTTGGTCCATTATTTATTCAGGCACAGGAATTTTACACATTTTCCATTCCTCAACCACTATTTCTTTTAAAAATTGTTAAAAACAATTTTTAGTACAAGTGGAACCTGACTAGTACAAAGATCTGCAAACATTTGGCAATGCATTTTATTTAAATACAGGTGAAATATATGCTGCTTTCAAGCTACATAGCATTTTCTCACAGTTATTGTGCCATTACATGCTTCCACCTGACACAGTAATTACTCTCAGAATTGTGTGGACAGCATTAAATGTTTGAGTAACTTCCTCATATAAATACCTGAGGCAAAGTACCTGCATTCTGACATTAAGATTATCTTCTCATAATGCCAGTGTCCATCTGTCACAGTCTTTTCCTCAGAGATTAACACTATTAACTGTTATTTTTAAGAGATTTTCATATAATCTTACCTTAGGACCTTCAGGGCCATTTAATCCAGGTACACCAATATCTCCTGGAAAACCCTAAAGAAATCATACAGACAAATGATTTGCAGAGTAGGGATGTTTTCAATGTACTTGTTTTGACTCTGTTCATTCATTTAATAAACCTGAGTCACAGAAACAAGAATAAATTTGTTCTACCATCCAAAAAATGTCAAAATCCATTATATTTCCTTGACAGAACTTGGATAAGTGACAGATTTTAGGCAGCTTTCATTAAACCCAATTTAACAGATGTCAGCATGGATTTAATTTCTCTTAGGATAAGACTTTTTATCCGCTAAGCAATGTTTGAAATTAAACCACTGGACTGGTCTGGAGGCACAAAAAATCACTACAAAGCAGCCAGCACCAGGTTCTGCACTCATGAATTTGACTATTTTTTTGTAAATTTAGAGAGCAGCTGAAGCCCTTTAATCCATGGCCACATGTTAAGGACGAGATCATTGCAGGATTGAGAAAAAAGGTAAGAAAAGCCTTTTGCCTTCAGATCAGTAGGTGATAATCTAGGTCTGGCTGGCAGCAACTGAAGGTCACCAGCATGTAGCATTATTCAGAACAGGCCTTTGTGAAATAGACTCTAGTGTAGGTCAAGTTGTTAGCAAAGAAAAAGTAAATATGCACAGAAAAGGAATCAACTAAAATTACCACTGTGAACCACCTGGCCAGTAGGCATCGAGTTGAGATACCACGAGGAGGCCTCTGTGAATTCAGCTACAGCTAGAGTGCTTTAGAAGAAATTAGTATATTTTAGGGAAAAAAAAAAACCAGGTGCAGCTAATCTTTATGCAAAACAGTAGTGAGCTAAATTTCATAAATATCCAGGGAGGATACATGATCTTCACAAGTGTAGGATAAAATAAAGCATTGGTAATTCACCATTTAGTTAGCTCATGCAGTCCCCTGGCAAGCTAGCATTTGATTTTGTTTTTTTAAATAAAATTTCACATTTCAAGAAATTTTGACCATCTGAAAACAGCAAGACTGCTACTTCCTCTGAGCAAAATGTTTATTGCTACACCTAAGCAAAGCCATGGTCTAACACCAGGAAAAACAAGTTTTCTTCTACATTAAGACAAAATCATTACAAATTAAAATGTATGCATGCTTTTTCCAATAAGGGAAACAAAAAGCATATACACAGAACAATTTTTTAAAAATCAGGTTTAACACTTGGATGCTAATCAGTCTAAAAGAAAATCACTAAAGACTGAAAATGGTCTAACACTCAACATTTCACAATACATCATAGTGTTTTCCCTTTCTTTTGCCATAAAGCACCAATTACAAGCAGAGCTGTGCAACAATTCCAGCATGCCTCTAGGTGGCACAGAGAATATTATTTACATGTGACCAAGGCCCTGAGACTCATACCTAAAACATTCCCTTGCATCACCCTTGGTTTTCATACAGCTCAAAAGAGGAGGATTTTTTTAAATCCCGACCACCACTATCTACTGAAATACATTCAAGAGTTAGGTCAATTCCTTGGAACTTTTTAGCTGGTCCTTCCCTAATTTTAAATTTACTTATTTATAGACCTTAAATAGTTACCAAGGGGTGAACTGTTCCATAGACCTGTAAATCTATACGTTTCTAATGTGTGAACAAGTGCTAATTGCTGACACAGAATTTCCTCTTAGCAATAAACATTCCAGAAAACAATCTGCCTAGAAAAATGTTCTCTTAGAAAGATTCTAATGCTTTTATAAAGGAACAGATCTACTTATTTATTTATTTGTTTACATTTTTCTAAAGGGAATTCAGTAAGGACCATGAGTAGATATAGACAGGTACTATTGCAGGTAGAACAAACATGGTCTTTTGAAACATTTTCATATCAGGCAAAGTCTTCGGATATAAGAGGGTTACTGGCCTGAGAACATCAACACTAAACGATGCATTTAAAGAATTAAAATCCTCATAATTTTGTATCTTTTCTGTGAAGATGGACTAGGACTCTTCTTGAGCACAACCATGGAGAAAAGGCAGATACTGTGGCAGTATTAGAAGTATGTTTCTAAGATGTTCCCACATTAATAACCCATGAAATAAGTGTAATAATCCAGGACACAAACAGCTACATTAGACAACTCCAAAAAAAGAATGAATCAAGAAGGAGCTCTTGAAACACCTCAGCAATGGCACTGCCATTCAGATTCCTCATAGTGAAATAGGATGTATCTCCAGTGAAACCTAAATTTGCTGTGAATTATTCAGCAACCAGCTCCCTGGGAAGTTACTCCAGATTAAAAAGTCATTATTCTTCCATAAGGGAAAGGCCAGGAGATTAATGTATAGTTTCCAGCTGCAATGTAGTTTTCAGCAGAGACTATTCAAAACAAAACAGCCCTCGGTACTATGACTTCTTCTAAGGAAATGCAGTCTTAATTTCCATCAGCCAGAAGCCCGGCAGCTGGTAGGATACAAATTATTTTTAAAATCTTGCTACAGATGAGGTCTTTTGCCAGCAAAGCACTTTAGAATCCACTTCATTTGATCAAAAGAAATGTGGCATCAGAAAAACCTGAAGTGCCAACTATCTTATGTACACAACACAAATGTGTTTTAACCTTGCAGTGGAAATGTTGCTTTTTGCACTGAACAGTTAAATATAAAATTAACATATTTAATGCTCTCATTTATCTGTATAATGTTTAATTAAAAAAATGCAGAGATGACAAAATTGTTACTGTTAGGGCATGTCTCAGCACCATAGAGATAAACACTCTGCCAAAGCTTTAGATTTGCTTTTGTTTTTCTTGTGCCTGCTAATATGGAAGCAAAATATCAGAAATATTGAGGCATTCTGATTCTGTGTAAAGGCAAGTAGAGAATATGAGCAATTTTACAACAAGAGCAGTTCCTCAGCTACATGCCAGAATAGGCAATTAATTCAGCCTTTAAATTATGATTATTTCTATATTTCCTACAAATCATTTGCATGCAAATTAATTGATGCAATATTGAAACAGAAGGCTATATTATCACTGTACACCTGGCATTGTTTGCAAAAACTCAAAAAACCATGTGATAATGTATGTGAAACATGCACTAAAAACAAAGTTTTTATTAAATGAATACCTCCAAGCAGCTACTGATTCACTTACAAAATATGTGCCTTTTTGACTCTTTACTGATGTTTGAATGTATCCTTTTCTTTTGTAAGGCTACTGCCTTGAGCATGAAACTCACCAGCTGAGCCCCATACAAGTACCTTCCTGAAGGAGTAAGCTAATGACTTCAGATCAAAATACTGCACAGATGAAAAATGTTCTGGTGAAGATAATGACTAATTCTCTCTGCTTCAGATGAAACCTATTTATAACATTCTGAAGGCATATCTGAAAGAAACTATCACCCTCATTTGGGGGGATAATTAAATGCAATTCTTAGGGCAAAATTTAACTATTAAGTATTCTGAATACATGTGGAAGCCTGTTAAAGGCTTGTCTAATTTCATTCACATTAACAATAAGCACTGCATACTTCATTGTACACAGTAAACAGAGACATTGTGGGTTAAAACAGGCAGATCAGCACTTTCCATTTGTCATACCAGTAAAACAAAGCTTTACAGAAATTTCACATTTTGGCAGTTCATTTTCAGATGCACCACAAAGCAGCACAATGTGTCAGCTGATGAAGAACACACCCCATGAAGGGTTCACTGAGTATATCCCGTGAGCAGCAGGCATTCGGGCTCTGCAGAAACACACCCAGGAGAGATTGGGCTGGACACTGCACGACTCCTGCACTGAACAAACGACTCTGCAGCCAACCCCTGTCCGGCCACCCAGAGAGCGAGACCTCTGTCCCTCCCTCTGCCCACTCCTGCCTCCAGCACCGCAGGTCTCAGATGGGCCCTGGCCACAGGTGGGAGGCTTATTTCAACTCTGACCTGGTGTACCTTGGCTGCACAGCTGCAGAGGAAAGATTTAGGAAGCAATTCACTGGTGATCTGCATTCAAAACCACAAAATCCCGTGAGGATGATCAGAGTCTGCCTGCCCTGCTCCCACTGTGTTTTGTTAAGACAATTACAGAATTACAGACTTCAGCTGCTGTAGTGCCAGAGTTACAGCAGTTTACATGGGAGAAAACCAGGGATAGGATTCATTACACTGGAAATGAAACACTCAAACATGTAACTGGAAACATTAAAGGATCCCCAGTTTCTTTTTCACACATACCCAAAACAAATGGGGACAAGGGCACATTCATAAATCCCACTGTCTTAAGTGCTGGATGAAAGGAGAGAGAAATAGCTGCAAGTAGAGTCTGAGAGGTTCTGCCAGTGGGGAGATGCAGCCTTGTTCCTCCTGCTCACAGCAAAGCCCAACAAATCCCATTAGAGGTTTGGTTTTGGGGTTTTAAAAAGAAAATCTTTCGTAGAAGGCATGTAGTATGGATTGTCACATTTATACCAAATTCAAAGCACTCTCCTCATCAGACACTAATTCATCACATTCTTCTATTTCCAGAAACATCAAGGAAATATTTACTATACAATATAATGCATGTTTTCTTCATGGGGTCACAGGAAGTCTGACCATTCAGGTAATGAAATAGGAACAAGGAAAGCAGCCCTGTCTGACCTGCTAGCTGTCTGGGAAGCAGACATGATCAGACATATGACAGGAGGCTTTTCTTGTGGAAAAATCTACCTTATTTGTTCACACTTCATATATTCAGTTGTGTCTAAATAACTTCTGGCAACAACACCTAGCTTTTTTGCATAAGACAATGTAACAGGAGGGACACATACACACTTCAGGTTTTAAGCTGCTTATTTTAAATTCCTTTCATTATAGAACTTTTAGTATCTTCAATTTGTCCAAAATCCCAGTATGCTGCTATCCTACATCCCTTCTGTTTCTATTTTGCCATATGGTGACCATATTTTTATGAAGTTAAAAGGTGGAAAAACCTCTTTCACTTTATTTGGACCTGTCTTGCACGACTGAAGTTAAGAGAAACATTGCTTTGTAGTTTTAAACCTGACATTTTGCAGACAATTACTCAAATTACTCAATTTGCAGACAATTACTGGACACTCAATTTTTAATTATCTAGCATCATGCACTTCATTTGCCTTCTAATGATGAAGTAATTCTGCACTCCTGAGCAAGGGGAAATGCTGAGCTTTTCAGACAAAGATTCCCATCCCTATCTGCCCTGAGGGTAGCCAGCCCAGAAGGATGATCTTTTCCACAGACACAAAGGAGCAGCATATCTGTGTTGGAATAAGGAACTGTGAAGGACTACCAACAGAGGCAGCAGGACACAGGCTTCAAGACAACAATTTGGGATTAACCTGCTGCAGATCTCCCTTGCTGTAAGCTGTTCAAAGATCATGCAAGGGCCTCTATGTTAATAATGAACATTTATTCTCACAAGACCACCTCGTGCTGCTACAGTGCCACTTTACAGAGAGTTTTCTCTCAGCAAGGGCTTTTGCTAATAAGAAAGGTAGGAACATAGAGCCTTGGTTTGAGGAGATATGCTCATGTAAAGGCAGAAGAAAGATCATTGCTGGTATATGCCTTCAACCCACATTTTTTTTGAAAAAGGAGAACCCCCAAACAAATAAAGAAACCCCACCACAAACTCAACAAAACCCAAAATACATTCATTGCAGGAGGCTGATTAGAAAGAACAATCCACAATTTCTGCTTTCATCTCTCCAGCAAATACATGTGTATGTGTATAAACATGTCTTTCTAGCACAGACCACACCATTTTTCCTTAAAGCCTGTGGTATAAATGCAAAAAAGCACTAAAATGGGACAATTTGGAGGCTGACAGTTTCTGTGTAGACTTCCACAGCACCAAGGAGTTCTTAGGAAATTTCATTTCTAGATGCAGCTGCTTGGCAACTCTTCCCAGGTAACTGGTGTTTATTCCTTGTGTTTCTTGTAAGTGATAAATATGCAACCAGGTCTGGAAAATGGAAACTCCCATTTGTAAACATGTTTTAATATTTACAAATGGAAGTGTGCCTGAGAAATCACATGAGTCTCATTCCAGGTGTACCCCATAATGACAAGATTCAAGAGACAGCAAATCCTACTCACATAAGCAAATGAAGAGATACTTTGTATTGACAGATCCTGTACGTTAATATTTTGAAAAAAAAAGAAATTATGAGCTGGAATCTTTTGTACTTTATGAAGAAGAATGAATCCATCAAATATTACTGAATAAAAAGATTTTCCTAATTCAGCTAAGAAAACAGTCTTTTATGAATCAAACCTATTTACCTCTTATTTTCATAATTTAGAACCAACATTCAATTTACTGCTATCAATCAATTTCTTACCTCAGGTCCCTGAGGACCCAATGGTCCACGGGATCCAGGTTCTCCAATTTTCCCCTTCAAAAAAACCCAAAAGGTTAAGATTTCTGATGATAATTTATTTTTAACAACAGATGGTAATGAAGATTTTAAAAACATTTGTTAACAAAAAGGCCAACAAAAATGTTGACATGACTTTTTCACTAAACAGGAAATTTTACATCTCCTCTCTTTGGACACTATTAAAACTAGCTCTTCATATCTCTTTGAAGTCAGAAAAAAAAAGGAAATTCAAATTTATTTAGGACACAGAAAATTGGGAGTTTTGGGAGGAACCGTATAAAAAGTCACCTCTAGGGGATTACATGCACTGTGAACATAATCACGCAAGAGTGTCAAATATTTACAGTAGTATAAAATATCAATTTTATCAACAGTAGTATAAAATATCAACAACATACAGTGATATACTACTGAGATATTTTGAGAGCAAAATTTGATGTGTAAACTTACTGGGGGTCCTATTTTTCCTCTGATCCCTGGGGGTCCTGGTAAACCAAGAGCACCCTGAAAAAAAGAAAGATATTAAATACACATGAAAATTAATGGTTGCGTTTTGTTGGAAGCAATAAATTGCTATATTTTGACACCTGAAACAGTCTTCAAAAGAATTCTGCAAGTTGAAAACTATCTTCTAACATTCAACTTTCATCAAAAGAGTTCTCAGAGGATGTGCTATTTCAGGGACTTCTGATGTACTAGCCAAACAGGAAAGACGATCCTGATTTATCTCAGTTTGATGATGTGAAGGAGCACGCCAGACCGTGTGCTGCTCCTAACCACAGAAGGTCCAGGTGAGCTGCAGATGAACCTCAAGGGTCAAGGGAAAAACACCTTTTACAAAAGCTCCTTAAAAGACTGGGATCACACCTTAATCCTTGTCTGATGCAACCCTATACACACAGCTGCCAGAATTCTGCTTGGGCCCTTTACTCTTCTTTGGGCACATTTTCCATAACTGAGTTTTAATTAGCACAGAATTCCTTAAAATATCTTAATACAGTGATACCCAGAAAGTATTACTACAGTATTCTACTTTTATACAACCAACCTGCTGCATTTTAAGAGACTCATATGCTTGATGAAGTTGCTGAAATTGGATAATTTTGAAAACAATGCAATTATAACTTACCTTGTCTCCTGGGTACCCCTGATCTCCTGGCTCTCCTGCAAGGCCATGTTCACCCTAAACAATATATAATTTTATACAGACATATGTATGTGGCTTAAAATGGGGTAGTTTTCAGAAACAGAGAGTGAGAAACATTAGTTCAATATTCATATTTAAAATTAACACAGATCTTTGACAATGCAAGGTGTTGCACTGAAATCCCTCTTCCAGAAAAGTCTAAAGACACAGACTTGGATATTATTATGTTCAGTAGTTAATGTTCTGTTCAGAAACAAGTTTGTCTAAAGAACCAGATCATGAGTCTGACATAAATTTAAAAGTCAGAAATTTAAAATCTAACTTTAAATGAAATTCAGAAGAAAAAAGAAATCAAAAGTAAAAAGGGAAGCCTTTGCCAAGTACATTATGCTCAAGTTTTAATGAAGGGAGCCTGAAAAAACTAGATATCTCCAAGAAAATGAAAATATTTAAATCACCTTATCACCTTTCATTCCAGGCTGTCCCACACTCCCTGGGAAACCCTGTTAAAATAAAGAAAACATTAACCCAACGCTTGACTATAATTTGGAAAGCAGCATAGGCACCTGGCTGTGGGATGATTAAATACCATACCATGGGCCCTGGAATTCCTGATGGTCCACTTGGTCCTGCTGGCCCAATGTCTCCCTATCAAACAGCAAGAAAGGTAACTGCATTTGATGAAATGGAGTAACTTAAAGACTCTTAACAGAATGTGGCATTTTTCTGCACCACAGAGAGAAACCAAAATATTTTTTAAGTTAATTTCTTAGGGGGAAAAAAGGTAACATATGTCCCCCACGTTTGCAGTTCCCAAAATCATCAGCAGAAGCATGAGAACCAAAACTTTCCTCTTCTCGTGTAGATTACAAATTCAAGAGAAGGAAACAGTGCATTAGGCAATGCAAATTAGGGGAGCTTTCCTTTTGTACTGCAGCTCCACATTCAGTGGCCATTGCTGCTGTCTTTAGGGCTACGTAACAGCATTTCTCTGTAGGCATCAAATTTGGCTTAAAGAAATAATTCTATGATGAGTAGGGCCATAAAAAGCAGCCTTTTTAATGGTCCTTTTACTCAATTTCTCATCTATCAGTGACTTCTATGAGTTAAAAGAAAAAAAGAGAAAATGAGATGTGACTCTAAATACCAAGCATGCAGAATCAAACCAACGTTCCAATGGATATGCTAACCTTTTCTGTTCTAATGTACCTCCAGGGTCCTTACTACAACTCTTCATTTTGGAATTTATTTAGATAGTTTTATGACAGGAAAAAAAAAGTGAACCACAAAAATTAAGAATCTTTAAACATCAGCAAAGTAACAGCAATAATATTAATGAAAAGCATGAGATAAATGTAAGACTTGACTTAGAATAGTTAAAACTATATTACAAAGGGAGAAATCTATCTACTTGCTGCCTATTCAGCCTTGGGGGGAAAAACCCAAGGCGGCAATGCTATATCTCTATGGCTATTCAAGAATTTAACAACACATGAATAAAGAAACCTTTTGCCACTTGCTGAGGGTGATATGGAAAAGATGAGATGGAGATGGA
Organism: Cisticola juncidis; assembly: GCA_013400215.1. Taxonomy (NCBI): domain Eukaryota; kingdom Metazoa; phylum Chordata; class Aves; order Passeriformes; family Cisticolidae; genus Cisticola; species Cisticola juncidis. The sequence goes on along the minus strand of VXBR01004351.1, from coordinate 1,176,462 downwards.
CATCTATGCATTTCCAGCTGGGCACACATTCATTATTCTCTGGAGACTCTTTCAGAAATGTAAGCAACCACATTTGTCTGCAGCCACCATCAGACTTATGGCTCAGTGAAGAAAAAACAAGACCAATCACACTTAAGTGTCTTAGTGGTGCTTAGTATAGCTTTTTGAAAAACCTCAGGTATATTTGTACAATTATCAAAGTCTTTCAGATAAAATTCCGAAGACACTCATGTAAGAGAAAAGCAAACCACTATTCTAAGCAAATTCCCAAGCGTGCAAGCTCCAGCCTCATGAGTGCGTCAGTTGGCCTGGCTATGTCATCTGACAAGAGTGCAGAAAATCATGTTTGCATGATGAGGGCTGGAAGCTACAGAGGTTTCTTGACCAAGCCCTTGTTTTCACTATGGCAATGCCGTAACAACCCTAATCAGGCAGCCAGGGATGATTTACAGGAATGCCTTTTTGTTATGAACATATAATTAGAAAGAGTAACAATTGAACTCAACTGTTGTGCTTCAAAGGAAAACTAAGATGACCATCAGCGTAAAGTACAAACTTATCAAGAATGTTTCAGATCTGCAGATATCAAAAAACCCCCACAAAACAAACACTGGGGACAATCACGGCTTTCTTAATTCAAGTGTAAACACTTGCTCTTTCTCCCTTGTTAAGAACGTAGCTGTGTAGCCAGACATGACTGAGACAATATCAAGAATTAGAGGTCCTCTGTGACTAAATCTATGAAGTAAAAAAAAACAAGGGAGTGAGACTCCTCAGAATGAGAGTCTTTCCCACCTTCTGTAGGATGCACAGAGCTTCTCTGGCACAATTGATGGATACAACTACTGTGTGCAACTCCACAGTGAGCATCACAGCCTTACTCCATAGATATTTTAAAAATTATTTTGATCTTGTAAACACGATGAAGTAATTTTTCTTAGAAATCATTCTGTTTTGAATTTGGTAGCCATATTCTGGAACCAATGAGGACTGTTGTCATTGAAATGTTTGAGACCGTTGCACCCTTCACACTGGCTTTAGTGCTAGGAACTAGCAAACTTGGTCATTTCAAATAAAAATCCCAAACACACTGGATCAGAAACAACTGAATATGAATCCATACCAAGTGTAGAAATGCTCCATGCTGCCAAGATGATAGCAGCTCTGTGGAGAGATCTTATTTAAAATCATGGCTATCTAAAACAAAAGCTGTTTAAATCCTTGAATTTTCATAATTGTTTTTACTATTTCACAAACACACAAGACAAATGCTCTAATGCAACCATATCAAAGTAAGTAATAACAATATACTCACTCTTAGTCCTGGAAATCCAGGAGGTCCAACACCACCAACAATTCCCTTTAAAGAAAGTTCATCTTAGATTATCTGCATTTTACTATTCTAAAAGGAATCTCAGTAATAAGATAAAAGTGATCTATAAAGCAAATCAGTTTTGATTTTTGCACAGTTTCCAAAGAGTGACAGCTTATCACTGTATAGAGAAATATGATTAGTAAAATCCCTGGATTGTGGAATGAGATCACCAGATATTTGCATCATTTCTGCTGTTCATGTAGGAATATGAGACTTTTTTTACCATGATACTTTAAGGCGGAAGGAAGAAAAACCAATTTTTTGAGGATGAAAAATTTATTAAGATTACTTTGAAAAATAAATAAGAACACAATCTCAGTTTATAGAAAGGCCTCTGCAAATTAAAGGCTACACTCTGTTTATGAAAAATTATTTCTTATACAAACTATGGTATTTGTACTTCATATAAAACTTAAAAATTCAGTAGTACTCCACTAGTGCCTCTGCCCCAGTTTAACTCAGAAGAGGCTAAACTAATTGCTGGGTCTCTTTGCCCTACGTGAAACAGGCATTGTAGCCCTCCAGGTCACCGTGTCTCATGCAAGCTGTCCCAACACCTGGGACCTGCTACTCAGTGGATAACACACTCAGGGTCCATTGCAGCCTGCTGGCACCCACAGGGAAGGGGAAGATTTATGCAAGCAAATCTAAGCCCTTCTGAAAGAGTCTAACTGGGTATGGCTGCTGGACAAGGCACAGAGGACACCTCTGTGCTCTCCTCCCTCCTCGGGTGCCTACACCTCCTCCATCCTGCTCTAAACTATCCAGAGGGGAAGCTGAATGCTCCAGCAACATCCTCCAAGGCAGACTGACATCCTCAGAGAACTGAGAGGGTGCTGTGCAAATGAAGGATGGCATTAGTCAGTCAAGCAGAAGAAATTAGGCACGGAGACAAATGTCATTAGTGTCAAGTCAGCACACGGGCAGAAATGTCTTCCCTTCAAGTTCCTGCTGCCACAGGCCTCCCAGGCAGCCCCTGGTCTGCAGTGCCAGCTCACAGAGAGGCTCTAGAAATGTGCCTTTTGCACTGCAGACCCTTGCAGCTGCAGCACTGGCCCCTTGCCTGAACAAGCCCTGCAGGGCGAGCTTTGGGGGGAAAAGGGAGAGGGGTTGCTGCCTGTCAAAGGAGGCAGAAAGATCAGCAGCTGTCTTGGCAGATTAGATGGAACTTGTTTGCAAATGCTTGCAGTAAAACAGGCTTCTTTGTAAGTGCAAGTCTGTAATTTCAGATCCAGGCTTTCTGAGCTTGTTTCTATTAAAGTACTGTTCTGCAGATCTGGTGGAAAGACAGTATCTGCTTTATCAGGAGTGGAGGGAGACTTAGGAATACGAGGAGGGGAGGGAAGAACTCACCTTTTAATATCATTTGCAAAGCAGTTGGTGACACACAACCCCTCAGCGGGTTTTCAAGATGAAAACCATACTGGTATCACCTGATATTCCAACAAGGGAAGCTTTGCCTTAGCGACCAGAAATGCATGAGAATTTTTTTCCTGTGTTCCAAAATGTTGACACTGAACATTGATAACTCACCAGCAAAATTATTGTAAGCTTTCTAAAACAAGTTCCTAAGATAGGTGTCAAAGCAGACCTTCAAAAAATAAGAGAAACTCTGTCTAGTTGATTACTCTGTTCCATATCAAAAAAGATCTTTAGACACCAACTGATAGCAGTTTCCAAAGCTTCCAACAATACAAGATGATGATTTAAATCAGCTGCTTTTTTACCCAGCACTTATTGCTATTCTCTTCTCTTGCCCAAAGTCTTTCACTGGTTTCTGACACCAAAGGAAACCTGAGTTTGGAGTCTGCAGCAGAGTTTCAATACAAATAGAGCAAGACAGCAAAGCTCCTTTGAGGGCAGCCTGTGAAGGGAGGTGACTGTGCTGGACACTGCACTGCAAGGGCACACAGTGCCAAGGACAAAGCTGTTATCACACTGATTACAATGCACTCAGTGACATGCTAGCATAATTGTGTTTAGTACCAGTTCAAAGGATGAAATCAACTATCAAATGCACAAGCACACAAAAGCTGGGGTTTTACATGCAGGCAGGATCTTACTTTGTTAAGATGATCTTAGAATAATGGTTTAAATAAACAACACAAAGTCATAACACAAAGTCATATCTTATGCAAGAACTTTTGAAGACAAAATATTCATCAGTAATGCAATGAGGACAGCAAGAGATCTGATTCTCAAGACAGTCAGCACATGCAGCAGTGGAAAATGTGATCTCTCAGGACCTTTCTGAGTATTTTCTTCCTCTTTTTTATACTTATCATAGTAGTTTCCTAGCAATTTCCACGGGAAAATTAACAGTCCAAAATTTTCCTGTGGACTTCACGACACTTCTTTTGAGGCAAAAGTCACCTTCAATTTTGGAGGGGAGTTAATATTGAGTTTTACAAATTTTATCATGTTAATCAATTCAATACTTACAAACACAATTCAATACTTACAGGACTTCCATCTGGACCAGGGGGCCCTCTATTTCCAAAGTCACCTGGAAAACCCTAAAGCAGAATAGAAAATACCTGTTCTTCATTATTCAAGACATTTTCATGTGGTAGTCTGAACACTGAATGCCTATAGGTTTGTGGAATTAAGATACCATAAATAGATTCAGGGCGTGTGATGGAGGAATGAGAAAAGCAGAAACAGAACGAACAGTTCAAATGAACAGAATAGCGATATTTGTTTGTCTCCTAAAGTCATAAACCCAAAATGATACAACTCTACACAATGAAAACATATGGCAAAAGCAGATAACTGAATTACTTCAAAAGCAATATTAAACAAGTATTACTTGAATTGTTTTCTTGGAGCCTGTTTTCCTATTTCTTATTTTTAATTCAATTTTTTCCTGTTATCTTCAACGTTCACTAAAACATCTGGCCTTCTTTCCTTAACTCATCCCCAAATATTAATGGTTGGCATCTCAGTACAAGATCTCACATTCATTAGAAATCAAAATTTTCATCTTTCTAATCAATGTGAACACTTGACTTAGTCTTCATCTAGACACTGAAACAATAACTCAAAACATAGTGAAGCCTCATTTACTTTATGAGAGTTTTGACTTCAGAGAGTAGATTATCAGAACAGGAAAGAAATCAGATTTGCCAAGCAAGCATCAAAGCTTAAAACAGAATTTCCATTTCTTGCTTCAGAAAGAAAATGGAATGGAATTCCACCACTTTACGGGCTCTTATCTTCCTTCCTGTTAGGGTTTTGAAAATTACTTCTTTCAGATGTTGCCCACTGCAGAAACACATAAGTTGCTGGGGAAAAGTAATTTGATTTTTTGTTTGGGTTTTTTTAGGGGGGTGGGAGGGTCTTTAAAATTAATTTTTATCAGTTTAGTATTACTAGTCAGATCTCACTATTTTACTGGAAGAGCCACATGTAGCTAACTAGAAACCCATGCTATTAGCTTGAAGCAGGTACCATTAAATATTTTCATGATTGCAATGTATTCACTGTATGAAATTAGGAGAAGAGAGATGTCTATTTGAGAAGTCAAAATCATTTTTTAACCACAGTGTGAGATCTATATAAGAGTTTACCAGAAAAATTGCAAAATACTAAGCTGGAAAGGGATTCTACCTGGAAAAATCTGAGCTATGGCACTCAAACTAAAGAGACTTGGAATTGAAAAACGTCACACAGTTTTATTGGAATACTGAGATAACAGAGATGCACTGACCTCAAGAAATCAGCCACAAAAAACCTGAGCATTACTAATCCATCTCCATGGGAAAAAGAATCAAATTCCATCCTTACAATAATTTTTATGTGAAATGCTCTTCTGTGTCTTTTCAGTGTTTCAGTACACTTTTACCTCTCCTTGTGTGTCAGGAACAGTACTTTGAGGCATTAACCTCTCACCTCTGTAAAACCATGTTCCAACCTGCTGCAGGTCAAAGGTACAACTCATTTGGCCTTTTCGGGCTGCTTTGTTTGGAGGGCATCCCCACAGCTGTCCAGCTCAGGACCTGCTACAGCAGTGTCTTTCCTTAATGGAACAGGGGATATACACCATCATCCAACAGTATGTGAACAGTAGTCAGGAAGATAATACACAACTGTGTCAAGGAGATGGAAAAATCCTATCATCAATCACAGTAGCTTAAGTACTGCTTAAGCTATATTTGGCTTTAGTAACAAGCCAAACTTTTATAAAAATGAAGGCAACATTTTATGCATACATATACATGCATGCACACTGCCAAAATAGGTTGAAACAACTGAATAGCTATTAATTCTCATCATCATGCATGATAATGTGAAATAATCCAAGACAGCCTTCTGTACCATCTTTTGGATTATTTTTAGGTGGAGATTTTTTCTGCTTTCTCCTGTTAATTCAGAAAAGCTAGACACAGGAATTCCTCTCACAACCATGAAATTTTTGTTCAATATCTGATCACAGAACTCACAAATAAGAATCTATCACCATAACTGTAAAATCTGACAACACAGGTCTTCATCTTTTTACCACCTTATCATATAAAAAGTAGAGGTTCTTAGGTAACGGTCAATAAAGCAGATTTAATCGATTCTCAAGGTTGTACACCACTGGTCATTTTTTTCCCAGCTCTGAAAGTGTAGTGTAAAATTTTACATATCCAAAATTAATATTATAGACTATGTTGTTAAAAGCTATCAACTAAGAGGATGAAGCCGAAGATTAATTTATGACCCTTTCCTAAACAGCCTATTTTGGTTGTACTGCCTACCTTTGGTAAATGCTGGAAGAGGCAGAAACACTCATGTATATTTTTTTGAAACTCACAAATGAGGCCTCAAAGGGTAAATGAAGGATGCAATGGAACAGTTTTACCAACCACACAGAAACAAAAAGGATACAGTACAATCCCAGCATAGCTAGAGTTACAAAAGTGACAGATAACCCACAGTCTTTACAATCATATTCTCAACAGATTGTGTCTTTGAACTGATACTGAAAAATCTATCTTAGTAAGTAGAAAAATGAAAGCAAAATGAACAGTCACAGAAGTATAAAACTGGAAGCAATATAATAATACTACTGTGCAACAACTGTTTTATTAAATCAATATATTATCATTTAACATTATTATTAAGCATATAAAGCATGATTATTCATAACTTCAATGTAAAACAGAATCTGAACTGTTTTTACAGTTACAATGGACTTGATTACTAAATTCTTGGTAAAATTTACAAGGTCTGCTCTGACATGTTGACAACTAACTAATCACAGATAGAAGAAAACTATGTAAAAATCTTCCCCCGAATAAAAGCAAAATGCATCATACTAACAAGACAGGAAATGTATTAAAAATACTGCAGAATTAGCCAAATTTCATATTATGATGATACAACAGAAAGAAATTGAACACATGTACCTCTACCATTAAATATTTTCTTAAAATGATATTGCATGCAAAAAAAAAAAATAGAGAATTCAAACAAATCCTCACTCTATAGATTCAGGCATTTGAATATTTTGTTCCATTTCAAATATGCCAGAAATGTTTCAAATAGGAACAACTGTTGAACAGACATACTAAGTAGCAGCATTTTGTCAACTATAAATGTTTACAATCCCTTGTATAATCCACTTCTTCTATACTTTAAAATTGCTTTCCAAAAATGAGATTATATTTGGGATCTGATTCTTTGACAAAGATCTCTGCCACCCAGACAGGGTTTTTATTTTCTCAAGTATTATTAGGGACAGTATTGTCCAAAAAAAAAAATTAGTTGTGCCCTAGAACAAAAGGTGAGGACCCTGACTTCAGGCACTGTAGAATTCCCATGCCAAATTTCTTTTAGTGACAATGCCCTGACCCAAAGCATTGTTAACTCCAGGGCACTCTGCCAAAAGACTTTGTCATTACAGCTATCATTGTTTGGAGGTTAAAATAACACGTCTTCTAAAAGCTTGTGATCCAGCAAAGTACTTCAAGCCAGGTTCCCATGTGATTGTCCTCCACATTAGTAGCCTTTAGTCAAATAAGTACTTTATAGATCATAGAAGGGAATTGGAACAAACCTTGGGATTGAGGAAATTACAACGTTACCAAGAAATCAGTACTGAACAAAGGTAATCACAGATATTCTGCAGAGATGCTTTTGGTGCTCTGTCCCCTATGTGAATCCTCCCTGAACAGATTTATACAAATTAAAGTCCTTATAGAACATAGACTGGCACTGATAGAAGCTCTGCTCTTACTGTAAATGGGAAATAACTGCTCATCACAACACACACAGCACCAACTGACTGCTGTGGATTGGGACAAACACTGGCAGGCAGAAGCCTCAGTGAACCTGCCACAGAGACTGAGAGGAGAAGGCAAAACGTGTGTTCAGTGTACTCTGCTGTCACCTCCACTTCCTATTCCACACTGGACATGAGCCTTTGATTCCCATCCAGGTTCTCCACCTTTTAAATGTTGCATGTAACTCACCAGCACAAGACATTGCCAACTTCTGCAAGGCCTTGATGGCACAGAGCCCTTCCTGCCCAACACTCAGATGCATAAAGCAGCATTTCATCCAAATTATATGCAAACTGCAATATGTCTCATGGCAGCTTCAGAAAGAGCAGTCCATGGGTTTAATGTAAATTTGTTTGCCTTTCTTTATGTCAAAGTGTATCTTGTAGGCTAGTGACTTTTTTGCCTGGTGTTAGATCACACAGAAAACAAAACACAATTAAACAGAATCCTCTACAACTTTCATAACATACATCAAGGGCCAAATCATGATAATCATACTACTGCTGGACAAATTTGTTCAATGTGGTAGATGAAAACCATCTTAACTTCTGAGCACCACTGACTGCACAGCTGGAGAACCCTATGGGGTTTTCCAATCTCAAACCACAAGAAAGTTAAAACAGGAATCTCCTGGATAGCTTCAAAGACCTAAAATAATATGGTTGCAACAGAAAACAAAACATTTGGTATTGAGGACACACCACAGGAAATATGTAAACTTTGATAATGCATACTTGGCAGATTTGTGTTTATTCTCAGCTGTCGAAATATATGTTGAGGACAGCTATAATTTACTACAATCCAGAAATATCAGATATTAGAAGAAGCTGATTTTCATCCAAACCAACACCAGACTTATGAAGCTTGGATCATATCTGCATCTTGTGCTAACACCAATTTTCCAGAATACATTTGTGTTTTTCTGTCACCTTCTAAACCTCCTCCTGATACCAGTAACCTGCCACAAGGCTCACCGTGGTAAGTCTTCCACACCTCAAAATATCTAGTACTTATAACCTACAGAGAATCTGCAGTTCTGAAAAGGACTAATTGAAAGCAACAGAAAGTCACCTATGGACAAAAACAAACCTAACATTTTTCAGCTGATTAAAGACACAGAGTTAATTCCAGGTGGATTTACATTGGCAACAGGAATTGTAACAATTATTAGGAGCTTTACCTGTCTCCCTTTAGGACCTCTTTTTCCACGGAGGCCTGGGATACCCTGAAAAATAAATAACCCATTATTAAGTAGATTTTTCTCTTCTTCAGTACCTAAATTCAAGCAATTAAACCTACATCTGACTGGAAAAACACAGTGTGAGAAGCATCTTAAAAAGAAAAAAAAGGATTTGAGCAAAGTATCAGAGACAACATTCTACAGCAGAAATACAAACTTTGCTTGTCTTTACTTTGGCAATATAAGAACAACTGTGAAAAAGGGCCTTGTCCTGCTTCCATCACAGTACATGTCCAGGCAGCCTTTTTGCTCAATTGCAACAAGGAAAAGCTCAAGCACAGAGTGATAGAGATTAATACTTCCACAGCTGGTTCTACTGCAAAGATCATCCAGCAAGAGACAAATATAAACTACTGACAAAAATAAATTGCTTGAATGAAAAATATTCATTTATGCTTTGCTGAAGAAAAAAAAATAACCCTAATCCTTGCAGCTGTAGATTAAAGTAAAATACTATATAGTAGCTCCCCATTTCACTTTAGCACCAGGACATTTCATTGATTAGACTAATTGGGTATGACCTATTCATCTTATTTTCTTCACATCAGTTTTGCTTTTAGCAAAATAATATTTAAATGAATCATTAAACTTTGTACGTTTCCCCCATTGTAACAGACACTGCATTACCACACAAACATCAACATATCATTAATGTTCTATCAGGCCTACCCTTTCTCCTTCAGGTCCTGGTTGTCCTGCCACACCTGGAGGTCCAATGAAACCCTAAAAATGTAAGAACAATGCTTTATTTCAAGGCTGCTTGTCCCTCATGCAATGAATTCATGACACAGAGATTAAATTCAGCTTCATTCAAAACTACCAGTGAAGCTCTAGAAATTTAAATGTGACTAGATTTACTCTCCAACCAACAGCAAAAACAACTTCCTGTTACAAGGGTACAGCATCAGTTAATGAAGAAGTACTAACTTAATATTAGAAGTACTTCTAATAAGACAAATTTGTATCAGATGTATTATTTATTAGATTAAATCAGCAACTTTTTTCTTAAGTTAACTTTATTCATTAACTCCATCAGAACAGAAGTTCTTATCTTTAATAACACTGTGTGATCATTGCTATATGTAAGAGTTCTTACAAGAAAAACATTTATCTTAATATGAGCAGAATGTTCTTCTTATAGTCACAATGAATTTGTCTCCCACCATTCTTCAGTTGTATGGAGAAATGGATTCTGCACAAGCAGATTCAAACTGGGATTGGAATAAAAATATTAAATTAGTTACTAAAACAGAATTCTTTGCTTTCACATATCTCCAGTTGTAATGATTTAATTTCTTGAGGGTTGATCTTTCATTTTTAATTATGGAAGATGGTGCCTACATTGTCACCCAGACCTAACTAGAGTAAGGAAAACAAAGGCACATCTACTTTCTACAGTTACTTAGAACAGTTGAGAAGCAGAGCACATTTTGATTACAGGAATATTTTAAACCTTAAGCTCTAAAGATACTTCCTATCATATTGCTGTATACCTCCATGGCACAGGAGTATGTGTCAGAGGGCTGTGTCATCATTTTTACTGGAAGTTATTTTTAGAATTCATACACAAGATCTAGCCTTAAGGTGCTTTTCCCTAAAATTGGCCATCTCCAGCTTTGTGTAAACAGAGAAGCAGTAATTTTTAGGAAAGTGACTGGGATCATTTATGTCTTGTTCATTGAAGGGAGATCAAATCAAAATGCAGATGAGAATCTGAACAAAAATAAACTGAAGAAACATAAAAAAAACAATCCCTGAGGGTGCAATATCTGTTGGCACTTGATCCCATCAAACTAATTTTTCCTATCACTGTAATCAAAACTGACAAAAAAAAAATCCAAAACCCCCAGATTTGTTTAAGAAGCTGCTGCAGGTAAAGGCTTCCAGAAACTACACTAAAAAAGAAGACAGAGGCAACTCTTGCAACACAATAAGATTACATTAATAGATACTTGAGAACACAATACACTGCTGAGCAACCTGTACATGAGCTGAAAAAGCCCAGCAAAAGCCTCCTTTAAATCCTAGATCCAACCAACAACATACAAGTTTCTGGAAACCTGTGCCTACTCCTTGATGGGGAGAGTCAGTCTGAAGAAATATTTATCCCTGCACAAGCATGTGTAGGCATGCTTATCCATCTATTTAAAGAAAACAAAATTACACAGGAGGACCCACCTAAAAAAATCAAACCGATACAAAAACCAACAAACCTCAAAAGAACCCAAACCACCACAGAACAGAGAAAGAGCACCATAAAACACACAAAACTCCCAAACCAGCCAAGATTAAAAAACAATCTATTTTGCTTCCAAGAATAACCAAAACCAAACCTTGAATGTGCAGAGCATAAGAACTTTCAGTGCCTGGGATACATATAACCATGACTGAATCATCCTAAAATCTCAAGATCCCTTTCATGGTTTTTATGTTGCGAGACTGTTTCCCTTTATCTACTTCTGTAGCTGTAACAGATTGCAAATGTCAGATGTGTCTCCCCTCTTGACAGCCTCCATTATGGAAATAATGCTTCAGGCCTGAAACATCCACCCAGCCCACACAAACATTGCCTTCTTCTCTCTCCTGCAGGCAAGTGAGAGGAAGGGCAACAACATATTTTGAAGGAGACTCTGTTTTTTCATTTGTAGGTTCTATAAAGGCAGAGTGGTTCTGCAGGCATATAGCCAGCAGAGGTAAATTAAATTCCTCACCCCCTTTTATAACCTACTGTATGGGTAAAAATAGATATGCATATCAAAATGCTTAAGATGCTTACTTACTCTTACTCCTTTAGGACCTGGGTTACCTTCTGGTCCAGCTAGGCCCTGTTACAAGAAGACAGGAGTTGTAATTAATTGTAAACAATCAGATATGCTCTATGTAAAAGAATTGCAACAGTTCTTGTTAATTGTCAACAGGCAACACATCCGTGAAATTTTTGAGATTGAAGAAGGTGACATCAAATAGTCCCTGGGACCATGTTCAGAAAGGTCTCCCATTAAGGTGTGGCTGAAACACAGATCATGACTGAAACTTCCATTACATTAAAATTATTTCTTCTGGGAGAAAATCTTTTTCCAGACACAGTGATCAGGCGTCACAGTGACATAACTTCACAGCATTTTTTATGAGCTTTTATACTTGGACATATTTCAATTATGTTCAAGCTAATGTCAGAATTGCATATGTGGCCCAAATGCTCTGAACATTTTATGTGATTCAACACAAAAAATGTCATCATCCATTACTCTATAAAATATTGTAATGGAACATTAAAATCCATAGCCATTGCAAATTATTCCAACAAAACACTGAAGTATTGGTCGAATTCACCCATTAAGCAGACACAAAACCACAAAGTCAACTGTTGTCAATTTGGCTCATATACTTTTACATGAGGAAAATGTTGTGTATTTCTACTTTATATCTTATTTGTATTACTGTACTGAGGTATCTGCTACTTTATACATAAATCAATACTTATAGAAGTACTTGTGTTTAAAGAAAGCTGCTTTCTGGCTTTGTTGGTTCTCCTAAAATATCCCAATGGGGAAAAAACCCCAAACTCTAAAGTTCCCCTTCCCTAAAGGACTGGAGAAATAGTTTCAGCTGTGAAATAAACACATTAGTAAAAAATCAGGAGGAACAGGCAGTCTCCTACTGCTTCTGGACTTGAAATACAAAGACAAACCACACAGAACCACAGAAGGTTTATGAAAGGAGGGTAAAGCATTCAGACATTTAGTACTTTGGTAATGATATTTATATATTCCAGAAAGGAGCAGCATTACTCCATCTAACACATCAAAGTTTAAAAGCCATGAGACTCAACATTCCCTCCAGGGCACTACCAGGGAAAGAGATTTGTGTCAAAGAAAAATGATAGGATGTAAACAAATACATTTTTACAATTAGTAGATTCAGAAGAGTTAGATAAGGTACTTCTGAAAAGAATAAATGAGAAAAACAAAAAATGCAAAGACATTTGTATAGTTACTGCACCTGCCTGCCAGGGTAACCAACTGCCCCAATACTGCCAGCCATTCCTGGAATTCCCTAAGTGAAAAAAAAGAAAAGGAAAATAAACAACCAATATGTTTAATGTCATGGTTTAGAGTTTGTTTTATCATTTCTTTTTTAAAATCTATGCATATAACACAGTTTAACACATGGAAAAATTACTCTTTAAGCAAGTTACACAAAACACCCTAAAACTGACTCATCATACATAAGTAACTCTGCCAATTTCTGTCACATATCCTTTAAAAAGTGTCTAAGATTTTGTGAAATACAAGATTGCACACCTTATTTCCATAATTCAAAAATAATTCAGGATGGCTATAGGAAGCAGGTCCCTAAAATGAGATAACTGCACTGGTCTTAGGTGCATTTGAAACAAATACATCAAACTTTTCATTAAAGAATCCTTATGCTCTCACAAAGCAAATTTTTGTTTCGTTTCTTCCAGAACCAGGGTCAATAAAGCACTGGATAAATCATGAATGTATACAATTCTCTCCACCTCCTTCTTCTGATGTTAAGAATCAACTTCTTTTTTTCCACTAGTTATGTCTATCTCAGTGATAGATTACAGTCATCACAGGAAACTTCCAGTGAGACTAATTTAAATCACCGCTCATTCAGTTAAGGTTTGGGCATAAAACCCAGGAAAGTCATGAATGATGTCCTTGAGTTTTCATCTCCTTTCAGGTATTTACCATCAGTTATCATCACCATTTCCTTTTCAGTGTGATCCAAAAGGAGACTCCTTCCACCTACTCTGCTGTTAGGACCTCATAAACACTAACAAGAGACTTAGAAATTGGGTGTCCTTGAAATTACATTCAGATTTCCTCCTGAACTGACATGAAAGTTTAAAAAGGTGCTGAATAACTACTTCATTTCTTACATGCTAGGAGACATAAAATGCATTAAATCAGTAGAGGTTTGAAATGTGTCTCTTATAAGAATTTTACATCAACATCCTCCAAGGTGGTGTGGTAGCTGACAAACAAGCTGGTCTTTTCCATTAAATTTAGACTCCTTTTTCACCACACTGATCTCTACACAATATGAATTCGTGCTCAAAACCTGCCCAATATTTCCTTAAGCAGTTTACACAGCTTGGTTGTATCTAGCACTTACAATGGATTATACATTCTCCTATCCTAATAGTTCATGTGCAGAGTGCAGTGCACTGTGCTTGCATCCCTTACCTGCTCACCCCGTGGCCCTTGCAGTCCTGGGTAACCTTTAAGACCCTGCAGGCAGAGAAAGAGATCTGTGATAAATACAATCAAAAAAAAATGGACCTTCTTTTTCTACTCCATTTTCTATCAAGAAAAGAAATCCAAACTTGTCTGCCTCCAGAATTAGTATGGTTTACATTCAGCAGCTCATATGAAAAGTGAGAAAACCTGGCAGTTCAGACAATTTCAAAGTGTCAGTATGCTTAAAGGCAGTTTCAGACTTGTACTCTTTTAAACAAGTGAATACATGGGATATTCTGTCATAGATTCTGTACTGTGCATTTCCCTGTTCCAAATCCTTGTCACAATGCCCTTTTCTAAACAAGGCAGTTCAGAGGAAGTGTGTAGAGGGTCATCCCAGACTGATCTAGGACACACTTAGGAAAGACAGACCTTCCAGGACACAAAAAAATCTCTTCTTAAAATTGTTATAGATTAATTTTGGCTCTTATACTGTGAAATTTATACTGGTAGGGAGAACAGCCTCATCCCAGAAATCTTCTCAGTGGTGCTGGAAAGACAGAAAGAGATGAAACTCTTGAACTTCACTCCTTGTGCATTGACCAATTCAAGTATATTTTAACTTTTAAAGAAAAAGAAGAATTAAAATAGAGCTGTAGTCTGCCCTCTCCATTAGTACACTTGAAAGAGGAACCACCTTCTTGAACATCTTTAGACTGGACTAAACATACCCAGACAGGCTGGCCTAAAAGGGAGGCTTGACTGCTGCATGACTGATGCAGAAGCCAAGTGTCTGGTGTCCACATCCCCTGCAAGAGATACTGGGAATACACAAGGCCAAAAGCTACAGCTTGAAAGACAAAAGACCAAAACAATCCTTATTCTGGATAGAAATCTATCATAAAATTGGACTCAGAGACATTGACTGAGCAGCAGGAGTGTCTTGGCTGATGTTAAACATCTGTCTGCCTTGCAGCATGATGATACTCATCAGGCAGTAGAGACTTGAGATTCTCTGTAATAAAAAGAAATTTTGCAGCTGATGTCATCAGATCAGGTATTCCAAAGTTTCAGATAAGCTTCTGTGTGGCCACAACAGTATTGCTGCCTGTTTTGCTCATTTTCTTAAGGTTGTCTCATTTCCTCCATCATCATCCTTGATGTTCCCTTCCAAAACTATGTCTACCTTATGCTTCCCTGTATACATAGGACTGTCATAATTTGCATGTATGTCTTAAAGCAGTAAATGGCACCTAAAATTTTTCATATTAAAAAATACTGCATTATATAACACCCCAAATTGGAACTTATCCCACCTGAGTTGTATTTTAGCACTTTTGGCACCAATTTTGAAAAAGACAAAAAATTCAAATCAAGAAACACTGAGCTCATGATTCCACAGAGCCTTTTTTTTATACTATAGAATACACAATACATAAAAATACACTAAAAAAAATATATGCTGTATTATAGTATATAATTATACTGAAATTGAACACAGTTGAATTAAAATGGTTTCATTTCACAGGTAAGCCTATCTTCCCTAGTGGCACTTCTCTCTGAAGAGGGGCACATCATGCCTTTTGGAGAGCACCAATCTAAACAGCTGTGATTTACATCCTGCTGTGATGATCTCACTTAATTTGGTTGTAAGGGGAGGTTTAGCACAGTGAACACAGTACCAACAGCAAGCCTGAAGTTCTTCTATCACCTCTTGACCATCAGACATCCACCTGGTAGGCACTGATTTCAGCCAGGATGAGTTACACAGAAATGGAAACACATTCTTACCTTCTGGCCTTTGATCCCAGGTGGGCCTGGAAAGCCCATGGGGCCTGGATCACCCTGCACAACAAAAACATCTAGAATCAGTATGTTTCACTGCAACACGACCCAGGCTTATAAACACGTAGCACTTGGTATCTTCTATGCATGCTTGGGCATTGGGTATAGAGAACTAGCTAATGTTTGATTTTCATTACTTTTTTTGAGGAAGAAAATTGAAAAGGCAATAGTTCCTCAACTGCAACCACTGGGCGCAACATATCTGCTCCTGCAAGAGGGCCAAATCACAGCTGGAACAGACCTACTTCACAACCTCACATTCACTTTCAGCCAACATAAACACGAGTGAAGGAGCCATGCAGTTCTTGAGGCAACCCTTTCCTCAGAAACAAGTGGTTTCACCTCAAATTAATAAATATACGGAACTACTACCGTGCATTGCTTGTTTTAGTTTTATGCCAACAACCCTCAGCCAAGAGCCAGGACACCATTATGGTGTGTGCTGCGCAAAACACGGCATAAATCTAATCTGTGTCAAAGACAACCTCAGAGATGCATGTGGACAAACAGGCTGGGGGGGAACACTGCTATTCTCTTCAGGTTCTTTAAACTTCACAACCACATGATGGTATATGGGAGTAAGAATCAGAGCATCTTAAACGCTGGGAGATGGAAAAAAGACACAAATTTTTATTGTTGTTGCAGATGGGGAAGGAGGGAAGTTTTTTTCATCTCTTCTTCTTCTTACTCAGGACTAACAGTGAAAAGGTTCTCTCTTTCACAGTTAGAGCTTGAATTCAAAACCAGTAAGTCAAGGAATGCATTCTGGAAATGAGTTATCATCCAAGTACATTTAAGTCCATTAACTAGAGCGAGCAAATTTGATTTGAGGGTAAGAATTAGGAACGCAAAATAATGACAACCATAAAAATGCATATCAATCCCATAATTTTGGATTATAAATGCAGTCTACATGTATTTAGGGACAGTCATACAAATATAAGGGTGGGTTTTAGACTCCTCTGTGGCTGCTTGGATTCATGCCAAAGATCATAGCTTGAGTTTCAGGCAGCCATGTACAGCTCACCACACTATGATCCGATTGCCAAAAACCTGGCTAGATTAAAATATAGCTATTTCTATAGAATTCAATTTCTC
This sequence comes from Cisticola juncidis, assembly GCA_013400215.1. Classification (NCBI taxonomy): domain Eukaryota; kingdom Metazoa; phylum Chordata; class Aves; order Passeriformes; family Cisticolidae; genus Cisticola; species Cisticola juncidis. The sequence goes on along the minus strand of VXBR01004351.1, from coordinate 1,159,425 downwards.
ATCAGTGCATCAGCAGATATTTCTGAATTTTTTCTCAGCAGCCCTTAAATGTTGTGAACATGTATTTGTCAATTTTAGGGTTTGACAGCATGTATGCACTAAAAAATAAGTTATGTACACATCAGCTGCTAGTAAACCACAGTTATTTGCTAATGTTTTTTCATAACAGACAGCAGTCCTCGACCCTTATGGTGCTTCCTACTTGGCACAAGTATTGCAAAACTAATCTACTAGTAAATGCTCATAATAAAACCTAGCATAAATGCAAGATATTCTTAAACATACACCATAGGCTAACACATTAAAATGCAAACATGCAACTACATTTGAAGTGTTATCACATTACTATGTATGAAACTTTAGTGTCATGAATGAAACAAAATTAAACAATCACAAGCTTTCAAGCCTACAATTTTTATGAAGAATGGAATATTTGAATATTTATACTCAAATACTTTGGGCAGAGAAGGCAACAATGAGTTATGCTAAAGTGGCTTAGGAGGCAGTAGCAGGAAAAGCCTCTGAAGAGAAAGGACAAATTTTAGCATCAAGAGTCCATTCTAAAAGCGGTTAAATACAATACAACCTGCAGTAATGTGTGCACTTGTCATCACCAAATTCTGTTTTATTCAGCTTTCTGGAATAATGCAAAGGAAAACTGGAATCTGTACTTTGTAATATCAGTGTGAACTTAATCCAATATCATTGTTTTAGAAGTCCTTATGTTTTATTTTTATAAATTAAATCAAATACATAATTTAAGTTTCAACTTTTAATATATTTTTAAATTTTCCTTGGATTCATTATGTCACCTGTGTCTATAGTGGTCAGTCTAACATAATTAACTGCTAAAATCCACCAGTGTTAAAGTAAATAAAAAGCATCTTGCTGTTATAATTTGCCTGAATTTTAAAAGAAACTTCACTGAAGAATGAGACAGACAAAACATTTTTCTATAATTGAGAAAATAATACCTTTTCTCCATATTTTGCCCGTCCTGGAGAGAATCCTGGGTCTCCTTTAGGGCCCTGTTGCAGAGAAATAAAGCTCAATAATACCATTGGAGGGAATTTCTAATAATATATCCTAAAACAAGTATTCTCAGATGTTACAGTAAGAGGAGAAAAAATGTAGATGTGCTTCCTATCATACATATTTTTCTCATAACTTTTTCAGTAAAGAACTAGGGAAAAAAATAAAATTGTGCAGGTTCACACTGAAATGAGATTTACGTTTTCCAAATTTTGTGGTCACAAGATTTTGAAAAGCAGATTTATTGGTAAATCCAAGCAGGATTAGAGCAGACGCTCCGGCCAAATTCTCTGCCCCTGTCTCCATCAGTGCAGGACCAGCTGTTCCTCCAGCAATGTGCAGGATATTATCAGGCTGCATGACTGCATGAACCACAACCTCACACAGGTTTCCTCAGAATTACCCTTCACACTGTACCAAAATCCACAAAATTAGATTTTCTTAGCTAATCTATTTTTCAAAGAGCCAAGAATAAAGCCAAACCTCATGGATACCCTTACATTACTTTAAAAACACACCTAATTGTTTACCAGGAATTAAATGCTGAGGGATTGGTTGGAGCTGCTGGCCCTCACTCAGGGCTGGGCACTTTGCTGCAAGGATATTAAGACTGTGCCTTGTTTCAGAAGCAGCTGCATAAAGGATCCTTCAGCACAGGAGGGGAAAATTCATGCATCTTGCCTTCATTTACCGCTAGAAAATTCTTGCAACTCATCTGCCATGTTTTAATACCAAACAAGAATGTATTTGTTTCAGTGTGGTCAACTGGATCTTTACAGGCAAAACTTCAGGAGCACCTGGTTAATTTTTATTTAAAGAAAAACACTTCAGAATATATTTGTATTGAAAGGATAACTTACAATCTAAAAAATGAAAGAGATCACTAAGCATCCAGTAATAGGTATATATTTTATATTTAAATAAAAATATATAGGTACACACACATATGTACAACTCCTTTGATTTTTAAACTCATGGACAGAGCTACAGAACTAATCAAAATTATCATCCAGTGGAGGGAGAAAATAAATTATAAAACAAAGCCTAGGAGTAATTCCTTTATTACAAGAATTATTTGTAATTCTTTTCCTAGCAATATAATAGTCTATTAATAGCAATATAATATTCTATTATATAGCCAACATTAATATAGTAAAAATTAATTATGGATCTTTAACTGTCCCTATTGAACTAGATAAAAACAACAATGCACACAAAACCCAGAGTCACTTGGTTTTACAGCACTTGGACTGAAAGCTTTATGAAATTTCTTTTTATGTCCTCAAGCAGATTTTAGCACCTGTCATGACATGTCAGATTCCTGCAATTAGGAATCATACTAACCAAATCATGGTACTGCCTTTTTCCTAACAGATCTATCAAATTGTGCAAACTAAATATGAGTTGAAGGCATTCTGCAACTGCACAAATCTGTCAAATCTATTTAAAGGGCCTATGTTACACAAGACTGAAGGTGTTATTTGAGCTTTCAGTCCAGTATTTTTTCTTTTACTTTAAATATCACTTCCATAATGCTTCAGAAAGTTATTCTAGCATATTAATTAATAATAATGTCTGAGACATTAGAATATTTCAATATTAAAGATTGGACACGGACAAAGAAGTAGCAGTTTATAGGGACTGACTGTCTACATTTTTTCTTTTTTTTTTTTCTTTAAGCAAAGCAGAAGTTTACAGCAATTAAGCATTTAAACCTCAACTTGTCAGAGGCTGAGCTGACTTATAAGAACTCTTTTGGGAAGTACAGATTACTTGCAAAGATAATCGTTTCCAAGTCATCACTATGCACACATAGGTGATTTTATTTCCACTAAGTAATTTGCTATTTTTTTTATATGAAGTTCAATTTGATTGATTACATATAATTAAAATATGTTTATAGTAGCAGTCTCCACCTGTAAACAAAAGAAGGCCAATTACTTCTATTATAGGAAACAGTTCTGGGCCTTCCAAAAGTCATTAAAAAGTTCACATTTTTACATGGCACCATGGATAAATAAACTCACCTTGGGACCTGGCAATCCTGGCAAACCTGGGTTACCATGTGGTCCTGGAATACCCTATTAAAAAAACCCAAATAAATGAAGGAGAAGAACCAATAGAGTTACCCAGCACCCCACTAAAGAAATGTGAATGGTTTGCAGAGAATAATTTTACTGCATCTTTCCTGTTCTTAGAATCGCTGGTTAGGTTTTTCAAAGGATTCTCCAGAAATAAAACATATAGACCTTCCTAAAAATTAAAAGTGATGGTGAGTACTCCCCTTTCTTTTGCNGTCAGATGTGGACTTCCTTACCACAGAATTGCAGGGATCAAAATCAATTTTCAATGGAAATCTCTAACCATTAATTATACATGCCCCAAGAGTCCCAACCATGTGGATCTCTGTCAGGATCAGATTTGGACACACACTCTGATGAAGGCCCAGGCAGTGCTGCTCTGCACTCTGCTGCTTCCCTTCGGCACCTTGAGTCACATTTCAGGATCACAAATA
>VXBR01004351.1:1133689-1155764 GCA_013400215.1 Cisticola juncidis | reverse complement strand
AGGTAATTCTTAACAGGTTTTGGCATAGTCATTGCAGTTGCTCTCCAGCTACAACACTTGAAGGCTTGGAATAAAATCAGTAAAATCACATTCTGAGGTACCTAGCTATACACTGAAGAGGAAAGGAAGTGGATGAGTTCTTAGTGACTTAAAAGGTGTCTCAAAGCAGTGTATCCCACCTTCTTAAAAAAACAAAAAACCACAGATTCTGCTGTTTCTCCCACAGCGAGTGTAGAAAACGGACTTGTTAATAAAATAATTCAACTTAACCTGTTCCAGAACAGAACAAGCTATGAAGACTATCTACACCTTCCAGTGTAAGTGTCTGTTCCTGCAACACATTCAGCAATCTTCACTCCTTGAAAAATTGCACATTAGGGAAAATATTTGTTGCAATGGCTGTCAGCAGCTATTCATCTTCCAAGTACCAAAGGACCAAACTGCAGGAAATCTGTCCCTGCTAACTGGCAACAAAGCTTCTGTTGAATTCACTAAGGCAAAAATTCTTCCAAAATTAAAACAGGAAATATAATAAGAATACTTTTTAACTTTGTTGTATATTCAGTGGTCTAACAACAGACAAACTCAGTGTTTGTCTTTCTGCCACACGAGGCTGCATTTAGCAATTACACCTTGCAGCAACACTGAAAGCTCTATCTCCTAAGTGCTCCCTCTCACTACTGACAATGTTGACATAGCTCTACAGAAATGCTAATCCCATGGACTGTTTGAGAGATTAATTTGCACACTGGCAACTCCGGAGGCACCCTCAGGGATTTAGGAGAAAGGAAACAAATAGAAAGTGCCAACATAGCTGCAGTGCCTCAGTGTCTCCTGCTTTCCCTGCCTGCAGTGTTACAGTCTTGGAACACAATACTGGAACACAGAAGCGCAAAAGTATTCTCATGGAATGAGGCATCAGAACAGTTTCATGTCACCACTAATTCTGAAACTGCTGAAATTTCATTATCAAGAAACTTGGAACAAGCCAAGATACCTACACAACACTGTCAGATGTGGACTTCCTTACCACAGAATTGCAGGGATCAAAATCAATTTTCAATGGAAATCTCTAACCATTAATTATACATGCCCCAAGAGTCCCAACCATGTGGATCTCTGTCAGGATCAGATTTGGACACACACTCTGATGAAGGCCCAGGCAGTGCTGCTCTGCACTCTGCTGCTTCCCTTCGGCACCTTGAGTCACATTTCAGGATCACAAATAGCAGCTCACATAAAGGAAAACAGAAGTCACAGGGCAGGTTGCTAGATGAGGATATGAACTTTGAGTAAACAAAGTTTTCAGAGGCTTTTTACCTCACAAAACTCCTGTCCAAACATACATCATCACTAGCTGCACCTGCCTGAATGTATCAGTATGGTACAAACTAAAGAACACTGACATTTCAAAACAATTTAATTTTTATCAAATAGCTTTATAGGCTTGCTTGTCCCATATAAATACATTTTAAACTCAGAACTACTGGTAAATAACCATCTCAGCCATTTTCATACTTTTCCAGGCACCTTAGTGTGAGCTGTCCCTTCACATTGGAAGGCATATCCTACACAATACTTAATCCAGAGAATTCACACAGTAGAGCACTGTGCTTTTAAGTACTCTATACCTGTAAAGCAACCTTCAGAAAAAAAATCCCAAACAAATTGCAGCTGGGCAAGGGCAATCTCACCAATAGGCATGGCTTTAAACATAGAACAGCCTCCTCTAAAACAAAGAAAACCTCCCAATTGTGAGGATTTGCTTGGATATATGAGACCCTGCCTCTGATGCCAGACATGTCCTTGCCACAGGCAGTGTGCAACATACAAGAGTTGAGTTAAAAGGTCTGTCAGGTCTCACACAGAAGGATCCCAGGAGTCAAGAAGAGATGAATTTGAAGGAGTGCTTTTCATTTTATACTTTCAAATGCGTGTCTTCCACTCCTTTGCATCTAAAATGCTCTAAAGCATCAGTTTGGTTTTGGCCTCTTTGACCAGTGCATTTCCTACCCATCAGGGCAAGTTTAGAACATCCTGTGCTGTGGTGGCTATTGAGCAGCCTCTTGTTTAAACCTTCCTCCAAGGCTGAATCACAGCTCCTCCCACACACCTGCTGAGCATAAACCCCTCCCTCATGTCGCACTGTGATCCGCCTCCATGAGGGCACTGCAGCCACAGCCATTCCCACCCGCAGCTCCCACGGCCTGAAACCATCCACACAGCAAACCTTCACCTGCTCCCCCAGCTGCCCTTCCCCTCAAACCCTCCCTCATCAGCCATGACCTCAGGGACTGCTCAAGCAAGTGGGTTTTGTACACAACTGCACAAACGCAGGTTCACCCTGCTTTGCCTCATGAGCTCACCCGTGCCGTGCACAGCTCCTGCCCCGCTCATGGCGCTGCGGAAAGCCCACAGGCAGGGCTGCTGCCCCTGCTCCCTGCACCCACACACGAAATAAACCATTTCCTACCGTAGCTCATTTCTTTAGCAACCTGTGATCAAGCTGCTGAAGAGACTAAAAGAGATTTTTGGGATTACTTCTCCCCCCGCCCCCCCCCTCTGTCTTACAGTGGTTAATTTTGTATCCTGGGCCTGCTCCTCTGAGGCTGTGGCCTGCATTGCTCACTCCCCCTCACTCCAAAAACAAATGAATGTGACCTTAGATCACAGCAGATGGGAGCAGCATAGGAAAACTAGAAGCTAATATTGGGAGCAGAAAAAGCCAGGTACAAATGTAACAATGCTGAGTGTGTGCACCAATACATGGAATTATCTACACTGGAAGCTCACAGCAGGAGAAACTGTTTGTTTGTCTTGCTTTAACCTGTCTGCCAAATGTTAAGAATCACACACTTTCATAATCACTCAGCATATGAATAAAGTTGAGAAAAACAAAATGCAAACTCCAATCTGATTACTGGTGCCCTGCCTAGAGGTGCAGAAGAACATAGTTGTTTTACTCACCTGAGGACCTCTCTTCCCTGAAGGACCAGGTAAACCTGGAGGACCTGGAGGACCCTGGTGATAGAAAATCAAAGCAGATGAGGCTAAAACCTGACACAAGGACAGCATCACAACTCTAGATGAGACCAGCTTTGCTAACTGACAGCCCTGTGCTCATGCTGACGTCCTCAATTTGAAAACCAACTCCAAAACTACAAGAAAGCGTGTTTTTATTCTGATTCCAAATCAGATTTCTGTTTAAGAAACTATCTTGTGTCAGAGAAATTGGAGCTAACAGTCTGGATAGTAACTTTTACTCAATGTATTGGTGTATTAACTCAAGTGTATTCTAAAGAAAGAAAAGATCTGATGAAGAAAGCAAGGGCAATGTATTTCTAAACAAAGGATAGAGAATAATTAAGCCTTTACAATAAGCTTGCTGGCATGCCAAACATTTTAGAAAGATTGGAGTAGGTGTGAAAAAATAAGATACCACCTCATAGAAATGAAAAATATGAAACAGAGAAAATAAATGTAGACAAATTACTGTTCAGCTTCCTATTAAAAGCTTCTACTAAGAGTAACTGGTAGCACATTTGCCCTTCTATATAATGAGTATCATCCTCTTTAAAGATCATGCAGACTTTTTAAGATGCTAGCATATGAGCAAATGTACCTTTTGCAAATGACTTGGATTATTATTCATCCTATTAGGCAGTGTAACAGCCCCTGCATATATGGGTGTTTTGAACACAGAAACCTTTCTTTTTCTGTATAATGACTGCTGTTCAGCAGATTCAAAACTCCAGGATCTACCTCATTGTATTCAAATACAAATGAGTGCTCTAAATTAAAATCTGCAATACTTTATATTATACTTCACCTATCAAATTAGAGTCTTGCAGAGGGATGGGCTGTTCTTGAGGGTGAATTCATCCCTATCCACATGCCTGCACAGCAAACCCCGGCTGTAACAGGAACCATGTACTTTCTGCAAGGGCATAGGGGCATCAGCAAAGTCAGACCTCATGAAGGAGGTCAGGGGATAACAGCACTTAGGGGTTCAACCTGCCCTTTCACCCAGGCTGCCTCACACTCCCCTGCTCTCTGTGTATGACATCCTCTCAGCTGAGACACCAGCAAAACACCGAGAACCACACTGCCCACCTCCAAACAACAGTGCTGGAAACTGCCTGAAAGGAATAGCAGGAAAACCAGAAGGGCCATTACAGTGGCTGAAATGACCAACAGGGAGGTTTTGCAAAACAGGAAAGAGATAAAGGGAAGTGAGGAAGGAAAAAAAGATAAACCCTTGAGGGTTTTATTAGAGAGCAACATTTCATTATGACAAAAGCTGGATTTTTAAAAACCTCCAGTTTTGTGTGATACTTTTTTTTAGAAAGGTAATATTACTGCAGAGCAGACAGTGCTGATTATGGATTTTAGGCATTGTCAAGCTAATTACATTAATTTAGCCGAAATACAGATCACTTAAGCACAGTTCTGGGAAAACCACTGTTGTTCTGAAGAACTAAAATATGAATTATTTCCTCTCATAATAATCATAGTAAACATAGGAGTTTAAATGCAGTTGGGAATATCTGCATGCCTATACATGCTACATCAAGTCAGGCTGAAATCCATGCCTGCACTTCCCCTCTGTGCAATTTAGAAGACACAAATCTGTGTAACAACCCTGGTCTTTAGCTCAAACCATAACATGTCATACTTTTAGCATAGGATGTTCTCTATTCAGTATGATTCCATAAATGCTCACTAACATCCTCATTTTTCTGAAGTAGAAAGAGCCCATGTTTAATAGCACAAGAAATGTAACAGAGAGACACATGGAAAACTCTTGACCTGGCATTCTTGTCCAGGTTCAGAAATGCATATGAAAGGGCACAGAGAGCTCACACCCTGCCCTGTTTTAGCAGTATGTTTTTAATATCTCCCCTCAAAATTTAAGTTAAGAGATGCCTTTTGATTAGATAATTATCCTGGGACTAGAAAAGACAACATATTTTTTGTTAAGTCAAATAGTTGCAACTAGCGTGTGCATTCTTTTGTGATTTGTGTTCTCCATCCCTGTTTCAGACATTCCCTTAAAAATACATTAACAGCTAAACCCCACAATTTTCCTAATAGAAGTCTTATTGAGTATTAAGATCCCTGATCTTTGTTGCTGATTTTTTGAATGAGGGAAATGAGAACTTTTTTCCCTTTGTGGCTTCTAAATTTTTTAAACACTATCTGCTTCCTTTGTGACAGAAAACAAATAACTGAACACCCAAAATCCTACCCACACTTACTTTGATTACTCTAATTCAAACATAAGTATCTCTTTNATCTAATCACAACCAAGCCCTCAGAAACCCCTAGAAGCAGCAGCAAAATATATTTTGAATGAGGCAGACAGAGATTATTAACACTTTCCCAGGGCATTTTAAAACAAAGTCACTGTTGTAAATGAAGTCTCTGGTTCACAACAATAAGCAGCTAGCCCCAGCTATCCAGGTGTTTGATTAAAATATGCAAGGACAGTCCTTAACCAGAGGATGTTACTCTTTAGCCTCCACCACAGACTCCTCCCTGCCACTCAAGCACCATCTGTGCTGAGATCAGACTTCAGCAGAGCACACCTGAGTCTTCCTGGACATGCTTTCCCAACCAGCAGTCACACCTTATTCTGTCCTATGCATTTCTGCAATCTGGGAAAGCAACCACAACTTCAAATCAGTGTGACTATTTTTGTACTTGCTAGAAAGCTACTTAAGCCTCTGAGGCATCCATGTAAACCACAGAAATCTACATCTGAGATTGAGCCAATATCTCTTAAACCAAGGAATAAGTAATTTGTTTGAATAGCTTTTCTTCCAAGTACTGGAAACAGTAATTAAACAAACCTGAAGCAATTAGAAATGTTAATGTGATTTTCAGCATTTGATGCTTTAACCATCACTATCAAACAAAACAAAAAAAGAAGTTATTCTGTATAAATATTACAGATGTTAGCTTAAAATTAACAAAATCAGTTGGCTTAAAACAGATAATTTGTACCTTAAGAAAGCTACCACAACCTACTGTACTTAGGAATTGTAAAATTTTCATTTAGCTATTGTGCAAAGAAGCTCAAATTCCAAATAATCATTGCTTAAGCCTGAAATAATAAAAGTAGATGCTACTCTTCCAGAAATTGTCACAGCCTTTCCAATGGTCACTGGAATAAATGTGAGGAACTTTCCTAGACATTAAATAACTTTCATTATTTTCCTAGGTACTGCAGTCCTGTGTCACTTGTGTTACATGTGTTTTAAACTCGACCTATTACCCAGAGGTAATAGGAAACATTTCATTTACATATAGCAAGTTTCTAAGATTTCAGATGCACAGCAATAAATTCTGCATTACGTAGTTAAAACTTCTGCACAGGTGCATGTTGAGCTTCATAACACTGAATAGCTAAATCCTATTCACTGAACTTTCTCTTGTGAAGCAACTATGAAGTTTCTCTTTAAGACTCTTGACTATATTTCAGCCACCCAAACTCAGCTCACCTCAAACTATTCTTTTTTAAGAGGCTAAGTTTAACACCTGATTCATCAAATATGGAGCAGGCAGTCCTTCAGCAAAACAAAAAACCCAGGAAACTTTCTGCACATCATCACCAAAACACCCGAACTATGCAGAACCATCAGTCTCCAAACCTACTCTAAAACCTTTCCATGAGGGAATTTCACTTCTAACACTGCTAATATAATTTGTTCTATTGTTCAAGTATCACTTTGATAAGCTATGTTTCCCTTTTATCCCACCTAAAATTTCCTTCTGTGTCTTGCCATAGTTTATGTGCAGAAGAAAAAAAGTATCTTTATTAACTAGCCCTTTGCAAAACTGTATTTGTTCCGAATTTTCATTATTAAACACAATTTTGTTTTAAACTTTGCTCGGAATCCTATTGTCTATAACTATACCTATTGTTTTTATTCTTGTTTCATTTGCATTTCAGCAGAAACAATAAAATCTACACACTTCTCTTTCCAAATGCCCCTAGAGCAGGCAGTCATTTCTGTGTGATTAACCTCCTTTCCTTACAGTTGTGAAGGTCTCCCTTTCTCTGTCAAGAATTCCTACAACAGTCAAAGCAATGTCATCAACATCAAAGAAACATATATATATGCTTTTGGGTTATGGTTATTGAAGTTTTTCAATATTGCTATGAGAAGATAGGGAAACTGCAGCAGTTCTAAGGGAATTAAATCAAATTTTTAACAATAACACTACTTTTTGCTACTAAAAATAAACCTGCAAGAATCTAAACATTTTATCCGAGTCATCAGACGCTGAGATTTCTCAGCCTGGGTAGGGAAATGCATGAAAGGGATTAAGTGACCAATATATCCCCTGTGGTCAGGGGGAACCTCAACAAGCAATTTTGTTCAACTGAGAAATAAGCAAAGAGTGCAACAAGGGGAAGTGTGAAAGGTTAGCTAAGTGAAAATAACCCAAGTGTGAAAGGGAAGTACTGCTGTTCCTTCAGCACTACATTTAGCATCTCTGAACTGCTCTCTCAGTGTTCTTAACTCTCACACCTTTTGATTGCAACAGGACATCTCATCCAGCACTCAATTCTGCTTATTGCAGAGCTTGCCATTTCCCATTTCTCCTGGCAAAAATTCAAGACTGCTTCTCTACCAACTAGAAGGAACACCACTGTTTGGTCTTCTACCATTCCTCCTTCTGGCAGAGTGTCTTGAAAATCCAGAAAGCTTTTCCAATAGAGGAAACTAATTCCTAGTTCATTTCTCTTGTAAGGCCACATCCTGTGCAGATAGGCCTGAAGATGCAATTACCTACCAGCAAGTAACAAAAATCAGCTCTTCAGCTCACATCAGCCTCCCCTTTTACCAGTGTGGGACTATGTACCATGTTACTGCAAACTGCTTTAGGATTGTGCAATGAAAAATATCTGCTTGAAATTTAAACAGTTAAAAATACACACCACAATTATTTTTGTAATCTTTACAGATTGCCAACACCCTCTGCATCCCAAAAAGGAGTGGCTCATCAGATGAACAGAGCAGCATTCCCTTGAAAGAAGTATTTCAGGAAATCTTACTGTTCCAGTTTACACTCACTTTATATTTTTCTAGGGTGGTTTTGGTTATTGTAACTGCTAGAATTTTAATCAGGGTCTTAATAGTTTTGAAGAAATAGCTGTTCCCTTTTTATACCCTCTCCATAAATGAAAGCCTAGATTCTGGAGTCCTGCTTTGCCGTGGTGGGTGAATTCCACAGCTGTGGGATCATGGAATATAAGAGGCCTAATTATACAAGGCAAGAATCAGTTCTGGTAGATGATTAAAAGCCAAAAGAGGCTGAGCAGTTTAAGAACCACAAAAGCTAGTTCTTGCCTGTCAATTCCAATAGAACGAACATTAACTTCTGCGTTCAGATCTTGAAAGAAGATTCAAACCAGCCACAACACAGTAAAAGAAGTAAAAAAGAGGGGCTTTTATGCATCTTTTGCTGCAAGGGAAGTTTTCAAGTTCTTCAGTGTTGCTTTTTTAGGCTCCACATTGCAAAGGCTCCATGAGTATTTACATACTAAAATGTTAGTGCCACACATATAAAAGCTGCATTAATTCTCATCTTCTCTGCTTGGGAAGACTAGACTGAGAAAGCAAACCAAGATCATCCCTTCAACTCTGGGGCCAACAGCAGCAGCAGATACTGAGCCACACAATCTCCATGGAGCACAATTCTTAGTTCCATGCAGAGACCTCCTCTCCCTTTGGTGTCAGCCTCTCTGGCAGAGCCATGTGTTAGCTTTGCCTCTGTTCCAGCAGGTGCTGCTGGTGCCTACAGCCAACCTAGGGCCCACAAAGGCCTAGATTAACTTCCCAGCTCTGCCACAGATCTTTAAGACCTTGAGCATGTTTTCTAAATCCTGACCCAGCAAAACAGCTCAGCACAAATACAGCATATTCTCTAGAAACTACAGTCTCCATCCCTAAGCACGACAAACGTCTCTATCCCCAGTCTGTAAGATTGTAAAGATGGTAACACAGACACCTCTGAACCCTTCAAATCAGCTGTCATCCTTGTACGTGTAGTGCCTGTGTCTAGAAAAACAATCCAGAGCATTTGCTCGGAGTTTCGTAGCAGTGCAAACAAACAACTTTATCAGCAGCCATTTCTGTGAAGTGTAAAAGAGAGGATTTAACTTTCTTGGCTCTGATTGACTGAAATCACAACAAACAAGTGACAGGCTAAAATTAAAACCTTCCATTAGTAGTTACTAAACAGTCTAAGGTCCAAAACTGGAAATTAACCTTATCCTGATGACAGCTACATGCTTAGTGATATGTCACCATAAATGCCATCATAAGGGACAAAGAGAGAAAAAAATAATGACTTCACAATCAAAAAAGATTAAGTAAAAGCACTTCTGGAGTAGTGTGAATTGCTCATTAACACATTTTTCAATTGTGTAACAATTATTTTGTGCCTGGATCCTCTTTAGAGGAAAAACTGAATTTTTGAATAGGTTGTAAGTTGTTAACTAGTTCAAGAAAAAAAATTTCAGTGCTGAAAGAATAGACACAATACATTTATGGGCATATTGAAATATATATTAGGAGCTGCTTAACACATATCAAATTGCTTTCCAGTAATGACCACACAGATGAACACTTACAAAACCAAAAACAAACAAACAAACAAAAAGATCAAGTTAAATTATTTACTTCATGCTATGGTTTAAAAATTTTAACCAAAATCTCACACAAGCATGAAGCATAATCTGTCATATTTTCCAGGCTAAGCCGGAACTGATGTTCTCTCTGTTCTGTAGATTCATATATATGGGCACATTTTTATGTGTTAAAAAGTTTATGAGCCTTGTGCACACAATAACAGAGGATAAACAAGTTTCTATTAAAAACACTACTGTGCATTTGCAATTGTATCAAAAATCACTTACCCTCTGAACTGAAAAAATACCTCAAAATGTTGTAAGGCTGTTCTAAAAACCATTTTCCATGTAGGTTTGTGTGACCCCATAACCTTGGGTTATGAATGATTTCAGACTAGATTCTGCAGCTGGTCTATTTCTACAACTATAAATTTTGACAGCATTGCTCAACTAAGAAAACCGTGTCAGTCTTCCAAACAGCCTGGTTGTTCTTTTTATGGACCAGCACCTATATTTCTGAACTGCATTAAATTAGCCTGCAATTTTATTAAGTGAAGAGTCTCTGTAATTATTAGTTACAAACATCCAGCTGCATTCCAAATTTTAAAGAAGTCTGGGTTGCCTACCACTTAACCAGAATGTGAACATCTTGGATGTCTTTATATTTTTCCAATAAATACAAGTATATGACACTTACACTAAAATTACATGTGAGAAAGAGACATATTTAAGGCAGACAAACATTTGTACAATACAGCTGGGAGAAACTGCAGTCACAGCTTTGGCATGCCTGGAGAGGTTTCTTTCAAAACCTCTGTTAAATGTATGCTGCTGCAATATAGTAAAAAGAGTAATAAAGGTAACTTACAGGAGGTCCAGTTTCCCCCTTTGGACCTCTGACACTTCCCCTTTCAAACATTTTGCCAAGATCTTCATAGTCATAAGCATAATTAGCAATACCATTTTCATAACTGTTTTCTGTATGATAAGTCTCATCAGCATCAAGTGCACCTTCCTGTCCTGGATGGAGTTGATTATCCAGAGGGAGCTCAGCAGGCAAACTGTGCAGGGTTCTGTTGAAGATTTGCTGCTTTTTGTTTGGTTCATCTAAATGCTGGTTTGCTTTTTCCATTCCCTTGCTTTTAATTTTACTCTGTTTTACAGGGGAGATCAGAGAAGGCTCACTATGTCTGCCTGCATCTTCTGTGGTATTAGCTGAACTATTTGGATATGATCCTGCAGGGGTTTTAGTGATGTTTCTTTTTCTGCTCATCTCCTGCTGCTGAAGAGCCAAATTGACATTCTCCTGGAGTTCTGTTTGAGGCCAAGCTTCCAGCAATGGAGGTTTGGTCTCTGCCAACTCCCATACAGAGGCATTTCTTAACTCAAAGTGGTCTGGGAGGAGGTGAATCTGAGCAACGCTGCTAACAGGCATGTTTGATACTTCTTTCCATCTATAAGCTGATATGTCTTCCTGGTTCTCCTCCTCAGTGGTCATCTTTGAGAAAACATCCAGCCCATCTGATGCGAGCCAAGGCCCACGCAGAGATCGATAGGTTTCAGCCTGGCGACACTGCTGTTTCACATATTTACAATAGTTTGCAGAGGCTTCTGCAGAGGGAACAATATCAAGTTGGCATATAATTCCTTCAAAGCTGACAGAGTGAGAGTTCATCCTTCCCAGGGTAAACACACCCTCTGAATCAAATGTCTTCACTCCAGATAGTACTTCACTGCTGTAATACTTGTTTCCACACTCAGCAAATATTGAGACAGCCTTGTCCCCAATGCCAATGGCAAACGAATGCCATTGCTCATTATGAACACAATAATCAAAGTACACGGGCTGCTTCCCTCCAGTGTACACCGCTACCTTTCTCGGGAGCAGCTGGACACCAAACTGCAGTCTGCTTTTGCTCCTAACACTGAAAAGAAAAGCATTGCTGACTCTGTAAGAGTACAACCCAACCAACAAGGTGAACTGATGCCCTAGACTCGATGGTATGACTTGAGTGACGGGGGACTCAACATATGCATCATCACTCAGCACCACTCCTGAAGCAGTCAGACGAACACCCTGAGGTAACAGAGAGGATGCTGAGGGCACTGTTGGCTCTGATGGCTCTTGGACATCTTTCACAAGGCCTAGTTGATGAAGAACATCTATAGCTGTAAAAAGAAATAAAGGCACACTGTTGATTTAATTTATGAGCTCATACATCGAGATCTATATAAACAAATGTACACACAACATTTTAATGAATCTGTACCTCTCAGACCACATACACTTCACACAGTAAAGCCACCAAATCCTTAGTGCAAGGCACTGATCTTTCACATAGATCAAACAAATAATTATCTGAATTGAGGCTGCAAGAAACAGAGAAAAGCTGAGGAGTAACAGGCACAAGCTACAGAACAAGAAATTTCAGTTCCGTATAACGAAAAAGCATTCTCACTGCAGAAATGGTTAAGTGCTGGACCGGGGGGCGGAGACATAGGGTAATCTCCATTCTTGGAGATTTTCAAAGAGCAACTGGATTCAACATTGACCCTGACCTCAGCAGGGGTTAGGACCAGATGAGTTCAAGGTTCCCCTAACCTAAATTTTAGTATTTTTTTTCACAAGGGGAAGTCTTCATGAACAGCACAGCACAGCAGCATAAGATATCTCTGTTCCCACCTCTCACCAGAACAACTTCAGTGAAACACCTATATTAAAAATTACTTGTACTATCTAATAGCACTGATCAAATAAGCCTGGCTGGGAAGACACAGGCACTTTCTACAGCATTTGGCTGAGGCTAGTTTTGCTATGGACATGCTTATACTAAGTAAATAAAACTATTATATAGCACAACAAAAATTTAGAATAATGAAGAAAAGTTAAGGATTTGCTGCATTATTAAAAGAAAAGAGTCACTGAAACAAATGGATGTTTACACTTTAAGTGGAAAAAAGGTCTCCTTTCCCAGTTTCCCTTTCTCTGTTTACTGAATGTATTCATAGCAAACTTTAAGAATAGACAGATGTTGGCTTAGTTTCAGTGGTAAATTATGAGAAGTGCCTGAGATTTCCTTGAGAGTGATTTATAAGCTGAAACCAAAAGCATCAACCTGAACGCACTGTACATCTTGAAAATTAATTACACACCTTGTAGTGTTTCTAGTCATGTTTGAGATTCATGGACGGGCCAAGATTATCCTGGCCAGCAGCCAGTGCAGAGGGAGGTGTGGAGGAAGAGTATTTCTGCAGAAAGTCCTGTGTATGCCAATTTCTCAAGATGTTTTGCCTCAGAGCAATTAATTCTCTATGGCTGTATTTTTATCTGTCAGGCTGATAATGGAGGTCAGGTTATAGTAGAGCTCTGAAGCACAGTGCATCTGCTAATGAACCACCACGCTTTCCCAGGACCCCGTCCTGCCTGGTCTGCCTGCAGCCCTGCAGGAGAAAGCTGTGCTTGCACTGCCCTTGTGGAGGGAAGCTGGGAAGAAACAGGTCCTGAGCTCTGGGCAATGCACCCTTACACATGCAAATAGTCCCCAAGGCAGAATACACAGCTCCACCACTTCTGTGCACTGGCCAGGCCAACTGACTGCACAAGAACAGCTGCTAGTCCAACTTGAGGTTGTGTCTAAATATCACATCCTAACCTGAAAAACTAGGCAAGTAACTCTATTTTCAAAAAAATTTAATTACACATTTTAATTTAAAAATAGTGATGCATTTGATCTATCCAAAGTTTTTAAATTCAAGTATTAAAAAAAATGCTTTAAGTGGTTTAAAATAGTCAGCTTAAAAATTACATTCAGGTCTATCACTACTAAATGGCAAACTGCAAGCAAACTTGCCAAATTTTTGGCAGTTCTGATCTGAAAATAGCACAAAGTTCAAAAGTTTGTTCAAAAGTACAAAAATCATCAGTGAGCATGATGAGGAATAACACTGGGGATTTTTTATCCTCAAATAGATTTCTGCAAACAATGGCAGGTCTTGAGAGAGCTAAACACACATAAATAATGTGTGAAAAATGACATCAAAAAAGTAAGTATACAGGAATTATTCCTTGCTGCCTGTTAACCCACTGTCAAGCCAAAAGGCTGTTCCAAACTTTTTTGGCCAGTCATTTCCCTTCTGGTCCAACATGCATTTTTATTTTATTTTAAGGCTTTCAGAAGCTCTTGGCAGCACATAGGATTTTGGGAGCAGCAACCCTCTTGTTCTTTGTCCCAGCATGACAACCACTATTTGCTTTACCTATCAGCTGTCAGTTTTATTTGTTTACCCATGTCTGCAAAACATCTGTCTTCACTTACTGCTTATTCAACCCATTAGTCCCCCAAATTGTAACAGCTCAACTTCTTGAAGGAAAGGTTGTTTTGGTATCAAGTGTTTCCTTTCACCTTCTAGGAAACCTTGAAAAATTCACATCAAGAGGGAAAGTAAAACCTAACACCAGCTCTGGCAAAAAAGCCTTCTGACCCTGGTGTGGCACAAAAATAACCCCACAAAGGAGTTGGGGAGGATGAAGGGATTTGACTATTGGATTGTTTCACATGCATATTCCATCCAGTCCCTCTTGTTCATTTCCCGCATTGTTCCAAACTCACAACTCCTCTGAAGGCAGGATCTCTGAGATGCTCTCCCTGTTTCAGCAATCTTAGTACACACATTGCTCCCTTTTTCCCAGTGTGGGAAGGGAAAATACAAGGGCCATTCATCAGTCAGCTCCACCAGAACCAAGAGTAATTACTCATCAGATTGCTCATTTTCTAGGTGATGATGCTTCTGCATCGGGGTACATTAAGATACCTGGCTGCAACAAATGCTCTCCTGGATAGCAGATCAGATGACTGGCACAGGAAAGCCAGCAAGACATTAATTCTAGATGTCTTTGAGCCCCACTCAAAGTACTATTCCTAAGACTGAGACTGTATCTTTGCATATATTTCACTGAATATGATTTATAGCAGCATGCCAAACTGAACAACACGTATTTTTTCAGGTAAAGCATACTGAGGCTGTCTCCTCAACTCAGGAGAGAAGGCATGTTAATTAGCTAGCATCTTCATGTTTGGCAGAATATTCTTTTTTTCAAAATACAGCTGCCAAGAAAGTTTAAAAACCAAAGTGTTAAGATGTTCCTAATGGGCATACAGTCCTGTTTCTGGACAAACACTAAGCACCATAAATGCAATAATGCAGCTCTGCAGCTTATATACTGAAACTGAAGGATATACTTGAAATGCTCTTTTCTTTTTTTTTGTTTCCTGAGGAGGTTTCCTTCTCTGAACTGTGTTTTCTATCTTTGTTTACACACTGTGCAAATAAAGTGCAAGAGGAACCAAATTCACTCATGGGAAGAAAGTTGCATCAAGGTTCAATATATCATTTTGATCCCAAACAAGCATTTAAAGAAAAAGTCATGTATGGCACTTGTGCATCAAGGATGGAGAGCAGTTTCCATTCAGTAAGTCTTCTCATATGGCTACCTAGAAATGCTATGGAATAACAATAATAACAACAAAATAATAACAGAAAAAAGGGAAACTCCTTCATCTGCTGGTAACCAAATAAAAAATAATTCAATATAAGCATATTGAGACTGGAGGCTTTACCCCATTTCTGCAAAGCTCTGTGCATAGAGGCATTCTCAGCCAAGAGGCAGGTAAGGCTCAGCCTCATCCCACTCCCCCGGGTTCCTGTGCCTCCAGCCTTGCAGCTTTCACTGTCCTCGTCTGAAGGGTCAGTAGAAAAGCAATTCTCAGGCTGAGGGACATGAGAAGTGAGAGTAAAGGTTTCTTCGCAGAGGAGGAGGGTGGGCTGGAGGGATGAAGACACTCAAATTGTCACCACACAGCTGCCTCTGGCATCCATCACCTGCTCCTGCTACACCAGGAAACTGCAAACTGCCTCTTCCCTTTGCATCCCTGCAGGCCTGCAGCAGGGCAGGCCACACACATCCAACAGTGCTGCCCCTCCTCCAGTGAGAACTTGGCTCAGCTATTATAAAAATCCAGGGAAATCCCATCATCACAAAAGCATATGGCCCCCATTGAGCTTGATGTGAAAAATCAACAACCAGTCTTACCAGCAAGCAATGGGCAACACTGGAGGGCAAAACTACAGAGGCAACGGGGGCAAGCAAAATAAAAAATCCACAACTGGAGGATAATCCAAGCTTTGCCAATCTCTTGGAATGACAAGCAGGAAAAAAACCTTGGTGAGAATAATGGTGGGAGGCTGCTGAGATGTCCCAAAGGGCTCTAGCAAAACATTATCAGGAATGAGTCTTGTCTTAAGCACGCAACCCATCTGTTTGTATTCAGATGAGTATTTGCAGATACACACTCACCAGCCAAGGATGACCTACTTCATGCTTCACCTGTACAGCAAAGGACCATGGTGGAGAACTGATGCTGCCACTCTCATGGCAAATAAGAAGTGACTAAATGGCCCGTTAGCCTCCACCTCTGCGGGTCACTATCATTCCCACAGCAATCTCCAGAACAAGCTGCACATCTGGTGCTGTTATAACAGCTGGCAGATTGAAAAAGAAACTAAAAACAAGACAACCCTATTTCCTCACAACATCTGCATCTGAATGCAAAGCCAAATGAATACCAAACTTCACATTTAGCTTTAGCGATGCCAGCCTTTGTTATGCGCAGTGGTTTGCCTGCCTTAAGTGCAAAGGTAACTCAGTCGTAGCTTGCCACCCCCAAGGACACCCACTTGCAGTGAAGACACAATCAAAGCCTTTTCACTGTACAAGGCTTCTTTTTTATGAAGAGCTTGCTTAAATATGTAAGCAATTTCATAGACAGAAAATCTGAGTAATTTTCGAAAGGTCATCTTTTGCAAACTGGTGCTTTAAACTTTTGCTCTCATTATGCTGTAATTGGTATTTTCTTTAAGTCATATGAATTAATGAACTGAACCCAAGGTCACAAATAACAACAGCCATTCACTCTTTTCATCTACTAACATATTACACAAATGTGCTGTTATAAACAAAGCATTCTCACCTTGTTTGGGTACTTGTGCAACACCCACAGCTATACATGTTGCAATAAAAAGGAGAGCTTTCCTAAAAGGGAAAGAAGAGAAAAAAGCATGTGAGGAAACATCTACAGTTGCAGAACTCCAAGGAATTAGAAACCTGATTCAAGATCTACATGGCAGGATACCACTGACTTCAGCAAGTCCTGAATCAAAGCCATCACACTGTACAACTTTCCACTGATACTGAAAAAGCGTTTCACACAAAGATTGAGGTTGTGTATGCCCTTACACATAGCACATATATTTTACACTGTTTTTTATTAATAAAATGACTGCATCTGCTTTATATTTGCTTGAAGCAGCTTTCAAATATGAATGCTGCTATGTAGTAAATTTCTTCCTGGAAAGAAAAAAATGTTACCGTAAAGAAACCATAAAATAAATTACAAATTAATTTCTGTACAGATCATTACATACTCTAGATACTTTTGACCTCCCATCTCACTAGATCACAATCTTCCAATAAGTGAAAATGTTGTGTCAAACTTTTGTTCTTGCATGATAAAATTTTATCGTGCTACAAGCAAGTCATGCTCTTCACAAAGTAAAAAAAATCCCATCACATTTCAACTTAAAACTCCCCGCTCAGGTAGAAAAGTGTGATACTGAGAGCTGTCACAGGCTCACTGCCCTGGTTTCAGCCAGGGAGATAATTTGCTTCCTAGTAGCTGTTGGAGTGTTGCGTTTTGGATTTAGTATAAAAATAATGTTGATTGCACACTGAGGTTTCAGTTGTTCCAACAAACAAATATAAGGTTGAACTAGATTATGTGCTCAAAATTCACATTAGAAGTGCTGAATGTTGTACAGACCACATTTTTACTGTGATCAAGAACAGATTGTCTACTGTTTCTTAATCATTGTATTAGTCAGATTAACATCTAATCACTCTCATATCAGTGACTGAATCTTTTAATAAATGAGAACTATATTTCCTGTTCATGTTAGACAACCAGGCATGTAACAATTATAGAAACCTCTATCTACTCAGTTCTAAGAAGAAAATTTCAAAAATATCAGAAATACAGTTCTGATACTTCAACTCACACTCAAGCCCCAGCTCAAGCCTCTTGCTCATTAATGTGTGTAACCTCGATGATTTTTCATAACGTGGAATGCTAGAGTGACTAAAAATGTTTCCTGGAGCAGGTCAGAGAGCACTTGAGTATCTGGACTCAAGTGTATTTGAAAGTAATGTAGTTACAACTAAACACATCTAACTTCATGTCACCTCATTTTGCCAGCTAATTAGATTTTCACATGAAAAAAAAAGGTAGGAAGAAAACACTACCACTTTATACAGGAACATATGGTTTAAACAGAAAGGAAAAATAAGTACATATGCATACACTCACACCACATATTTAGTGAAAAGTCTTACTAATTCTTTAAAGGGTTTGGAACTCAAACATTTCAGAAACATCCAAGTGCATGAAAACCACAGAGCTATAACCTGGTTTTATCAAGTGGATTTTTATATTGCGAGAACTTAAATTTTGGCAAACAGAACAAATGAATAATTTAAGGAATAATAAGGCACAATAGTCATCATTGCCACTGTAAAATGGTAGATACATCATGCCTTTGAGAAGAAAATGCACAGAACATATAGGATATTCAAAAATATGCATCAGTTCTTCAGCTCTGATCACAGAGGGAGGGAAAGGTGGAAACTAAGCTTTACACATCCCACTATGCTTGTAGGGGCATGTTCTTTAATTAACCATGACCCCAGTCTCTAGCTATTCCTCCCTCCAAGCTCTCTCCTGCTACAGCCATGAAATGTCTACTGGAGCAGTTCTGCCACTTCTAAAAAAGACCTAACACTGTTGTCCTCTACAGACACTCCAATTTCTTCAGAGTTCTGAAGACCAGAATTCAAGTTCCAAGTTTCTGCATCATACAACGCAGCATCTTTTGGTCAAATGAGAAACTCAGTGACAGGAGACAGCTCTGCCACAAAGAAAGTCCATGCATTGCATTGTATCAGCTAAAACTCAGGACAACCCTTGATTTGACCCTTAATGTTTTCAAAGGTGCAAAATGGATTTGCCACTAAAAATCACATAAATGTTTTAGCTAGCTACAAAATTAGGATGCTCAAAGAATTGCAGAGCCCAAAATTCAAAGATAACTCCTGTAATAATTACAACAGCCTCTTCTACTACACCAGCCAGGTACAAAGCTCTGTGTGTCAGGTACCTGCCTCTTCCCAGCAAACCTCGTAGGAAAGCAAGAAATTCGAAAATGTTCCCAGGGCTGTAAATTACACAGATGTAACTGGATATACAGAAACATTTAGTGAGAAGTAAAGACAAACGTCTGGCTTACACAGTGCTCTCCAGCTAATGTCAAGAACAGATGAGTTATCAGCTAAGAGAAAAAACAGGGACCAGAGACAGCCATAGTGCTGGGGATCCTCTAATGTGTGAGAAAAGTGAGACTTCCTTCTATCTTTTTCCACAAGTAAAATGTTTTGTAAATGAAACCATGTGCAACTTAATCCATGCAAACCCTCCCTCCTGGTTGAGATCACTACTCTGTACATTTGCAGAACAGTCAGTTCTCAGTCCTCACTCTCACACCAGCACAGCCACTGAGACACCAGGCTCCCTGCTGCATGACGTGCATGTGGTTTGATCCATCATCTGCCATAGCTGCACAGAGCTTGGCTCCTTCTCTTAGCTGAGTCCACAGCTCCTGGAGGTGTTTCCATTCCTTGAACACGCAGAATTATGTGGCATGGAAGACTTCAGCTGACCCAAATGCTGGCTATTTTTTCCTCATTTAACATCACACCTGAAGCTGTTCCAATACCTAGGCTTTAGGGCATAGCCAAGGGATATATCAAACTTCTTCCTCTTCTCCTAATTCTCATCTGCTCTATTTTACATGCAAGCATATGCTGAGGGTGACTACTGAATCATTTTGGAGGAAGGCCCTACCAAATGTGATTAAACTATTTGACTACTTAAAATTGAGTTTATCTTTCTGATAATCTCTGACATCTTGCGGCCATTTAGCTCTTCCTACAGAGTGGACAGCAACTACTCATGGTGCTTTATTTCTTTAGGGGTGATGCATGGATAAGAAAATTGATAAGCTTCAAAACAAGTTGTGGCAAGCTACAATGAAAAATTCCACCCTCTGAAGACTAATCAGCAGCATACAGAACTCAGGTTTGGTCAGAGCACAGCTGTATCTTCTTCATTCCAGCCTAGTTTCCTAAATCTCAGGTTTAAAGGAAGAAATACCACTAGCTGGCTGCTCAGAAAGACAAGTAAACCTGTTTGCCACAGGTGCATTCCGTCTCGCCTTCTCAGGGATGACAATTTAAACACCAGCACCTGCACCACACACATTCCTTGACTGGATCTGTCTGGGGACTGCTGAAGAGCATGGCACAGTTTGGGTCCATCAAGCTTGAGAAGGGCTTTGGAAAGGTCACAGCACATTGTGGACAGAAATGCCCTGGAATTCTCAAAGACCTCAAGATTTTATAAACGTTAACTTTCAAGATATAAAAAGAAATATAACTTTCTTTGCTGCTATAATGAAATTAGCCAGCAGGTCCAGTGCTGCTTCCCCAATTTTAAAAGGCCTACTAACAACACAATTTGAGGGGACACAATAGCCTGCAAAACCTCTCTGGTGTGACACTCACATGCCCTTTGGTCACAGATGGCACCATGAAATTAGCCAGCAAGGGGGAAAGCTCCTGAATCCTTTGCCAAATTTCAAAATTTGAATGAATAGGAAATGGGAGAAATACAAGATGAGGTGAGAGGTGGAGGAACAGTGGCCTAAGAAGAGTCCTACAACAGGGCTCGGGTTCAGAGAAAGGAAACTCCCTGCCTGGTGGCCTATTCTTTGGACAGCATCTGGTTTAAAATTAGAAACTTCACATCCAGTCAATTCTGTTAGTATTTCTAAAAGGAAAAAAAATTGAAAATATGTGATTTTTAGAACAGTTTTACAAATAAATCTCTTACTGCTTGCACTGCTTCTCCAGATAGCATACATCGGGGTTTTTTTCTGCCTGAAGGCAAAAGTATACAGCTTGAATTCCTACTCATGTGAAATACTCTTCTTTCACAGGGTTTTTCTCTGTATATTTTGTAGATCATTCTTCAAACATACTACAACTTGATGCTTGCAAGAAACAAGGGTGACACAAGGCTGTTCATATTTTAAATATTCTGTCAATAAATGGGGTGAGAGATCTAGAAGCCATGCGGCTGTTTTATTTATTTAACCTGCAGAGACACTGCTATACAGGCCTGACCTAATGGTGTTTCAACAAAAAAGTGGTTGAAGTTGCAGGGGATTTACTAGTTTGACATATTCTAAAGAAACCTGATCCTTTTGCAAGGCATTCTGGTTTCTTAATACCGGCAAGTGACCAGGTTGCTTGCTCTCTATAGAAGTAAATTAGGTAAACATTACAGAAGCCTACAGATATATATTCTGAAGCTCAGATTTTCAACTTGACTAAACTGCCTCTCTACTACTGCATCTCTTTCCTGTAATGCAATTTATGTTTCTCCATCAGCAATACCCATTTACAGATTTTAAATAAAACCATTCTTTGGATTTGCACTCAGACAATTCCTGAAGAAGCTCCAAAGACACAGCCATTAAAACCAGATCTCCTTGAAGGCCACCTTCAGGCAGCCCTTAACTGCTCACAAGCATTCAAGTACACCCAGATTATGCACCAAGCACACTTTAGCAGCATGATCCTCACTACAACACTAAACAAATTCTTCTGCCCCACTCAGAACGTTCAGTAAACTCAAGACACAGTCAGAACAAACTCTGCCCTTTACAAAGAGAGACACAGATAAGTAACCTCTCTTATACCGTTACAACGATCATAAATTCACAGTCATTTTACCGAGGCTGCTTTTAGCTAAACTGTAGAGAGCACAGCTCTATCTTCGCATCACAGGTGAGGATGCGTTAGAACTACCTGAGCCGATTGCAAGAGCATGTGAATACAGAGCAGCCCACCGGGCTATCTCTGGCATTAACAGAGTAGCCTTAGATCTGTAGCGTAAATTCGACAGGCTTTTGCTTGTTTGCCGCGTTTTACTAGCTAGGTACCAATGACGCGCACGGGCTGCCAGGTTACTGCGGCCACTGCGGAGCGCCGGCCCCGGGACCCTCGCTCCCGCTCGGGGACTGTCTCGGGCAGGCTGCCCCGCTCCCCGGGGACACCAGAGCCAGGCTGCCCGGTGCGGACTCCGGCGAGAGAAGGATGACACGAGGGTACTGGACGGGATAGGGCACATCCAGAACGACACCAGGGGCGCGGAGGAGAGAGACAGGAGCAGCCAGCGATACAGGCGGTCTCCGTCCAGGCAG
>VXBR01004351.1:1087227-1133321 GCA_013400215.1 Cisticola juncidis | reverse complement strand
GGCCCGGAGCCGGTTCCGCCGGCGCGCAGTGCCCGGCCCCGCCCCGCCTGCGCCCAGGTGCGGCGCAGCGCCGGGACAGGTGATGCCCTCGGTGCAGCCGGAGGGCGAGAGGAGCCTTCGGCTGCCGCTGGGCTCCAGCTGCGGAGACTCGGCAGGAAGCTGCAAGTTAAATTAAAATCTGGGGGCGGGCGGGGAGAGTTGATAAAATGATCTAAACACAAAAGCTGAGAGCGCTGGACGTTTTGTATCTCTATTATAATTGGAGTTGGGTCTAGAAATCCTCCCTCTGAAAAATGTTTGAGGAGCAGATGTAATTTAGTAGCATTACAATGCCAAAGAAATATGACACCCTTCACTGTCTTCCCAGAGAGACAAAGGACATTTTAGCTTTAATTTCCAGTTCTCTTACCTTATCCCCACAACAAAGCCTATTTGTAACTTTATCCCATAAGACGTCTTTATGCAAACTGTCGCTAGGAACAAACATGGTAGAGTTAAACAATACCAGACGTTGCAGCACACACTGAACAGCAAACACGTGGTCGAGTCGTGTAGCCTTACTTAGGCAAAACTTGCATGAGCTTCAGAAGAAACTTGATGTGAGTTAGGGTTATGATGCTTACCTCTTTCTGGGTGCTACAAGAATGAAGATTTCTCATGCACATACATGTCACATCCATGACATGCAGCAAATACCTTCCAGTCATAGATAAGCTGAAGAAAGCTGTCATGAAATAAAACCAAAGATATTCCCAATCAGCAGAAAATAATGGGAGTACTAAAACAAAAAGAAAGGCTGTAAAAGACAAAAAATGTGTATTGTTGTCACTGAGGGTGCCTCCTTTTGCTGAAAACGACTTCTCTGGGTGATCCAGGTAGCTGGCAACTGGCAAAAAGGTAGGGGGCAGGGTAGAATTTTGAGGGAACCAAGAGCTAAAGAGGGAACCTAAGATGCTGAATTTTACTGGGGATAAGAACCCGAAGTTACAGGGGAAAAGTTATTTTCAGGCAATGCAGCAGAGTGTTTGATTTCAAATTCAATTTGATTTTCAATATCTTAATTCAGAATTTGTGTACTCTCATAGACTACGATGGGATTTGCTGTTTACATCACTTTTTGAAAGCCAAAGGTAAAAGCTAACAGCATTTTACTTTCTTGGTCATACTGACAGAAAAATGTGAAAATATGTATTTTCTCTGAAGAGAACATAGTGCCTGCCCAGGCAGATAGTGGACACTTCTGCGATAAAGTATTTGTCAGCTTCTCTGTTTTAAATCACACTTTAATGGCTTTCAACAAAAAAAAGTATTATATTATATTAGGTTTTGTTTATCAGCATTACCATGAACTACCACACAAACATTACTGATTTGGTTTGGTTGAAACCTTCCTTGAAACCTATCAATCTCTTAAAGAACATATAATGTATGACGTAGACAGAGAGTTGTTTTCTTAACTTTTTTGCATTAGCATTAGGGATATTATGGAGAGAATTCTTCCCTGAGAGTGACCCTGGATAAATCCTGCCCTTGTTGCAGTGCACATCTACAAGTACAGGAGCCATCCTGCAACACGTGGTGAGATGGGCTGGGGGCATTTCATGCAGAGATCTCCCCTTCTAGCAGCATTTGCACTGCAGAAAGCACAACTTGAAATTCTTGCCAGCTACACACACAGGATGTAGATAAAGCTGCCTGACCCTGATCATGCAGTTACTTAAAGCAGTATAAAGTTTTAAGACTGGCATTTGTTGTTCAGTTTTCTATATTCAAAACAACCCAAATAATTTCACTAAGTAGGACTCTTGATTTATTGTTGGCGCTTTGCCCCTTGCGTCCTTGTTACAGCCCCTGCTGTGGCTGAACGCAGCCTTTGGGCTGTTTGCACAGGTTATTTGGCCATGGGGAGACACAGGCTACAGGGACAGGCTACCTGTGCCCTTCCATTGCCTCACTGCACACAGCTCACACATCTCTGAGTCATGTATCCATAAATGGGTCAGAAATGTGCCAGGCACGCTCCTTCTCCCGTTCCCTGTGTCCCTCTACCTCGAAGCTCTTGCACTCCTGTTTTTTGAGAAGTGGCTGATGCTATTCTGCACCTCAGTTGCTTTTCTTCCATTGTAGGACTCTGCAGAGCTGCTTCTCTTCTAAGCTTTGTGGCAAAAATCAGTATTAGTTCTATTATTATACTTGCTTCTTCCAAGTCTTCTTACAGTCTAATAAGAAAACCAACTATGTTTAAAGCTATCAGATTACGTGTGTTTATTTCCAGAGCTATATATAGCAATCTGTATGCTTACTCACACCTAAGACAATGGTCAAGCTCCAAACCTATTAGCACTTACTGCAAAATAGTGATGATGAAAGTTTCATTTTCTATGGCAAATATCCCAAGATCCCATCTTTCCACAGCTGCTATCCCCTGCTTGTCCACAACCTATCGCAAATTTATCATCTTTCCAAGCAAACTCAGTGATTACTGAAATGCAAAATTAATTCCTCTGAGATATCACTCCTTGCCTTTCTGATAGGATTACAAGATTTCCTTCTGTTTGTTTGCTCCTTTTCCAGCAGCTTTTTCCTCCTTTCATGATCTGACTTGCTCATCTGTCACTCCAGATTACAGCTGCTGAGTTCCAGCCGTGCTTTGGGGCACAAAACAGGAGCTACTCTTAAACAGAGTAAGAGATGAGGAAAATGGTTCCTATCTGTGATTTGCCTTCCAGAAAATGTACAGGAGAGTGCAAGGGTTTTGCCAGAGCCTAAAAATAAAGGGGGAAAAAAAGAATTTGAAGGAAAATGTGTGAAATGGGAATGTGAGGAGCCTGAATGGGAGTGTTGGAGCCTGAACTTCATCCCTCTACAATTGGGAGGAGCTTTGCCTTTGAATTGAGTAGGAGCAAAATGGGACCCACACAAGTTTCCTGGTACTGTCCCAAAATTAGGAATTTTTGGCAAAAGGTGCAGGCTGCTACTGAGTTCCTTTTGGAGAACTGTTTTTCTCTGCACACCACAGTATATGGTGTTAGGCTAAGTACCAAAACTGCTGGAACCTAATTCAGCAAAATTGTTTAGAATTCTCTGTGGCAGCCAAAAATAAAGTTTAACACATTGCTCTGGTTAAAGAAAGTTACTAAGTTATCAAATGTGATTAAGAAATACAAGAAATGGAAAGGATTACAGCCTGTCTTTGACAACAATTGGCTAAAGTTGAATAAAAGAGGACTCCAGGTCTGAAACCACTAGACTTGCCTATTCTTTGTAGAAAATGAAAGAAATTGTTATGAGCAGTGTTTGCCTTCTCTCTCTAGTTATGCCTGTTACCTTTTGAGAGTTTTGAACCTGCCAACAATCTGGAAATGCCTTTAAAGAGCACAGTTGATGACTATTTGGATTAATCCTATCCCTTCTAATTTCAAACCAGGAAACTAAAGAGAAAATTAACATCAATTTACATTCTGAAGCATTCAGAGTGGAGAGGATTTTGCTGCCGTACAAGACCAACACACAAAAACCTGTGATGGGAAGGAGCTGAGAGAGGAAAGGAGAGATGCTGTGGGTACAGGGTACCAGAGGTCCTGGCTCACAGAGCAAGAAAAATGGCATGGGAGAGTCAGGACTGTGAAAAATGCCAAGCCACAAATAACTGTATAGACTAGTGAGATTCCTTAAGATATTTAGTTAAATCAAACAAGGGAATACATTCAGCCAGGAGCAAGAAACAGAAGAGAGTCTTAGTGAACCACAAGGCAGGGTAGAGACTCCAGACCACAAGACTCCAGCAGCTCCAGCTGAAAGGTGTCCCACTGAAGCCAAGATACTTGCAGTCGTTTACAAGTGCAGGTACTATCCATTCTTGAAAGTCACTTCTATAGCAGAAACCCACCATGAAGCACAATAAAAACTCACGTGGAGAGAGCTCCAACAGGCAATTGAAGCCAAGCCTGCTAGAGGAATAACCACACACACAGCCTCTGAAAAGCTGTGACGTCTTGTTCCAGTGACGGCACATAGTATGCCATACCAAGAATGCAGAGAAGCCTAGCCAAACACACAAGAAACATTAAAGGAGGAGAGGAGCCTCAGAAGCAGTTATTAGGAAAGTAATAAGGGAACACAAAGTACAAGAGCAAGAATGAGTGTAACTAGGGGACCATGGGAGCAGCTCACCAAATGCGAAGATTCTAATTACCAAATAGGCCAAACTGCCAAGAGACAAGGACAGTAGATTTCCATATTAAAGAGGGTCTCTGGAGCCTAAGGACAACCACTGAGACTAAAACAAGGAGGAGTTAGAGGAAACTCAGCAACTGTCATTTTTGGTTAATCTTTATCCCATCATCGATGGACTGTTTTGCCATCCAGGCAGGAAGTGGAGCCACCCACTCCTACAGGCACGAAGATGTCTGAGACATGAGGTATTTTCTGGGATACTCATTGAACTGAAAAACTCCTTGTAGGCGAAGTCCATAAACACAGCTAAGAGTCTGATTCGTACCATCACTACTGGGGTGTGCTGAGACACACAGAGCAAGACAGGCCTCAGTGAGTGTGTTAAAGGAGCATTCCCCCACCAGTATGGTGGCTGTAACTTCGTGCCATGGACATTCAGAAACCTTGACAGGGTCCCCTGCATCAGGGCTTCCTCAGCATGTCTTCCCAAAGCCTCCTGTCCATAGCAGGAGCCTTCCCCAAAGGTTCCTGGTTTTCTTGGTCATGGTATAAATCTTTGCCCATCACTAAAAAAGAAGTAAAAGACTACTTTTGCAAAGGAATAAAAATTTGTTGTTGGCTGAGGTAAAAAACCCATAAGCTTTTAGCACTCAAGGACACTTACTTAACCTCCTTGGTATTGCCCTGTAGCACCCTTTCACACTGGAAGGATGGGTCAAAAACCCTTTGAGACATTGTACAGGACATCCTTCTGCAGGCTAAAATCTACAAGTATTTCCTGAAGACCATTCTCTGCAAAATAGAACAGACCCCATCTGAAGTAAACCAGCCACACTCATATGCTTTTAGCTGGCTAGCAAAATCTCATCAGCACTAAAAATTGCTCACACATCTGGAAGAACCAGCGCAGTCATCTGAGAATTATTTCATTCTGAAGCCGCAGAGAGCCCTGCATTAGGCCAGTGCTTTTTGAAGACGTTCCCTTCCTTTTGTCAGCAACTGTGGGAGATGCTTCATTCTGCAGTTCATCAGTCCTAGAAAAGACTTTCCTGATCATCTCTGCTTCCAGGCCTTGGCTGCATGGGTTCTCACACTGCTGCCCTGCAGCCGACAATATGTGTTCCTTCTGCAATAATTAAAAATACTTCTTTGCTTCTGCAAAATTAGCTTCTGGCAACTGCAAGGGACGTTTGCAGAAGCCTTGGGCCTCCACCTTCTTACCTGATGAGAGGTGAGATACTGATGCTTGCTGGCTAAGACCACATTAAATTCCTGCCTTGCAATGAGAAGGCTTGTTCCCATATTAGAAGTATTATCAGAATGTTCTCACCAATTATAAAAGCAGAAAATTCCATGACTCCTGTTTATGACCTTCAAAATGATTCAAAATATAATTGTTTGAGACAGCCACAAGTCCATTTCCCCCACTCAGACTTTGAAACTGAGGAATATCATCATATCATGAACAGATTAAATTCCATCTTAAGGAAGTAAGGAATTTAATTGCAAGACATAAGTAATTTGACCAATTTGACCTAGTTTGCTCAACCATTAACAGTAAATTATTGCTCTGATGTGTCAGAAAGTTTCCTCCAGCTTCCCACCAATTCTCTCTAGAGGTTTTTAAATATCCTGAGTCTTTTAACACACAGCCTACCTAAATCGTGTGGAACAATGGAGTAATTTAAAGCTGACAACAATCAACAATTGTTGATTACATTCAACAAAACAGGAATTTCCAGGCTATTTCCAGGCAGGTATTAACATTAGCAATGAAAACAAAAATTGTAATACTTCCCACCTCTGTTGTCTCTCACATGAGTAAGTCATCATCAGACTTCTTCAGTACTCTTTAACTCCAAATAAAGGAAAAAAAAGTGACTTATTGTTGTCTGGTTTCTTGGAATATCTGGATTTAAGAAAGCCAAAAATACAAAATGTCAACAACAACATGGTATTTTTGTATGAGAAACATTTAACTTTCAAATCAAGAATTTTAGATCAGGCATGTATAATGGCAGGGAAAAATTCTATAGAGAAAGATTTTAGGTTGATTGCTTTTCCTGAAAATACCAGACAGATGAAAATGTGGAGCCCAAGACCAAAATACATTGGCACTAACTTCAATGCTGATATTTTTACAGTAGTTATATAATTAATTTTTGTAAATCCCTTACAGCTGTACCACCAATATAGCATAGTATTTTTAATAGGCTGTTTCATCACTTTATTTTTAGAGATGAAATTTTGATTGTGTTCCTCAGTCTTTTAAAATTAATATGTGAAGAATAACTACTGTTGCAGGAAAGTAAAGGACTAAGCCACCAAGCACAGAATTATTTCAGATAATTCTTCCTCCTGCTTCTCCCCACTCATGTCATGTAAGAAACAGAATAAAATCCTCCTATAAACACTCACTTAAAAATGAAAAATTAGAAAAAAAATTTAATACATCTGAGAGATGAGACTTATTTTTTTCTGCTGGGATCAAAGAAGTTCATTAAGCCAGATGTGCCTGGATTATTCTTATTAAAGAAAGCAGTAAAAACCTCATGGTTGTTTAGTTATCCAGTGTTGGCTTAGACATAGTCAAAAGCTGAACAACAGATGAGTAACTGCACCATATTGACCCAAACACACATGCAACAGTTTAATGAATTAACTTCTTCAAAGCTGAGAAGTTCAGAACTTGTCAAAGAACCGGCATTAATTTTTGTTTGCAACCTCACATTGCTCACTGGAGTCCTTACAGGGTCCTGGATTACTTTTCACAGGCCTCCAACCTTCTTCTGGTGCTCCAGGTCCTCCAGATGAGTGTTGCACCTTAGGACCTCCAGGAAGTGTGGAGGACAAACCTGCAGCATCTCTCCTGGATGCAGTTGAGCTGCTGTTCTCACACACACTCCCGATATGTGTGGGTTGTAATGACAAGGGACTTTGGCAAGGGACTTTGGGCTGGCAAGGGACTTGGGGCTGACACAACCATCTGCTGCACCTCCAGACTTCAGCAGTTTTCTTTGAAGCAGGAGATGCCAAACCTTACTACAGCCTCCATTTTCAGCCAGAGGCACAGTATACTCTTTACTTGCTGCTTAAAGTTTTTTGAGCTACCCAATCACGACAGCCATTCATGCATATCAAAATGTAGACATCTCTAAAACCAATAAGAGGGAAAAACCATTAAAATTCTACAGTTTATTATTTTTATATTTTATTGTTTGGGGATTGCATTTTTATCTTGAGTACTTATGGCAATAGAATGTGTGTATGAAAAATAGCATTTATGGTTATCAGATGTTCAGCTTTAAAGTGCTCAGCCAACACATGTAAGATGACTGCCCTTTTCCAGAAATAAATACTCTCTCTTAGTAGCACACTTGCAGTGATTAAATGTTATGTATGCAAATGTCACAACATTCTTATTTACCTGTTAGAAAAAAAACTTAAAATTCTCAACAAAATTAATATTTTTGCATCTCAGAAATTATTTCTGTAGTTTAAAGACACAGTAAATTGTGCAAATATCACTAAATGTTTTTTAAAATATTTACACCATTCCTGTGGTGACCCCAGGCTTAAGGAAATAATTTTCTAATCAATAATAATTTTACAAGTATTTTGCTTGTTTGGTTTTTTGGGGGGTTCTTTTGTAATTTACTGTTAAATTTGGGTCAGTTCACTTGGAGTGTTCATAGAGCCTAAACAACTCTATTTGTTGAAGCAGACTCCTGAACAAGGAATGGCAATCAAAAGGTGTTAAATCTTTTAAACAAAAATAACAATAAATAAATAAAACCCTCTCTTAAATCCACCTGGATATTTCAGTGACACTTCTTTATATGAAGATGACTTTCATTTTCAGAAAGATCATCTATAGCAGGTCCAGTTCACTTTAGCAAAATGTCAGTAACTGTCAAATGCATCAGGGGTTTTATGTTATAACATTTCACAAGTGCCTCACAAGTTTCACATTTCACAAGTGACAGTCAGCACCAGCTCTTTGTCTCCTCTCAAAGGAGACATCTTCTCTTTGGAGGATGGAAAATATTTTGGGCACCTTTGGTTTGACAAGTCCAGCAGTAAGACTTTTGGGCTTCACATGGATTGCTGGAAGAAATGACATGTACCAACTACAGCCAGGCAAACACACTCTTGCCCTACACACAGAACTGGAGATGATGTGTTAATCCAAAGAAATGAAGACATGCATTGAGATGATAATTCTACTATCCTCATGGTACTTTTGAGGAAATGCTGGTGCCAGCAGGAGCACTGGAAGTCTTATCCCTGCTGTCAGACTGTCATAAAGAAGAATCCAATGGGCACCAAAGCATCCAGGTTTGGACCCCTCACTTCAAGACAGACATTGAGGGGCTGGAGAAGAGCAATGGAGCTGGGGAAGGGCCTGAAGCACAGGTATCAGGAGGAGTAGCTGAGGAAGCTGGGAGTGTTTAAGGTGGAAAAAAAGGAGGCTCAGGAGGAATCTCATTGCCCTCTTCAACTGCCTGGAAGGAAGATGTCATGAGGTGGTCATGGTCTTCTTCCATGTCCTAAATGAAAGGATAAGGGGAAGTGACCTTAAGTTGCACTGGGAGTAGTTCAGATTGGATATTAGAATATTTTTTTTTCCCTGAGAGTGGTTAGGCATTGGAATAAATTGCTCACAGAGATGGTGGGTGTCACCATCTATGCAAGCATTATTTTACTTAGAAGTCTGACAGGAAAAAATCTAGTCATCATTTTGCATAGCAGCAGGTAACATATTATTCCAGATCTGTAAATAAATTTAACAGAATAGTTATCAGGGAAATAGCTGCTAGGGCTGCTTCCTAGTTGCTTCCTTGTTGATGTTAGGGGATTTATTTTCCATTCTTTCCTCTGCCTCTCCAGTTCAGCTGCTTCCCTCATTTGACAGTCTTTCATAAAGACACTGAAGGAAACGATACCACAAGGCATTTGGAAGAGGGAGTGTTTACAAAGCATATAAATAGACTGTGCTGTGTCCAGAATAATTAGCTGTAAGCAAAGTAATAAAAAATGTAGAGATCTTACAAGTATGCCAGATGATTGAAAATCCAACATTTACTCAGATGTGAGGGAAAGGTTGCATGCTGTAAGTACATGGAATAAATGCCACTGCATAATCTGATGGGGAAAAAGTAAGAAGTGAGCTACATTCAGACCAAATGCATGTAATACATCTGAAATATCCATCAAGCCAGATGTTAATTCAGCTCATGACCCTAAAAATACATTTCTGCAATCTTATGCACAATGTGCAATGCAGGATGCATTTTCCAGATTATTTGCTGAAAACTGAATTATTATGAAATAAGAGCTTTAAAAGCCTTAGAATTCTTCAGAACTTTGCCATTGCAATCACAGCTTCTAGGGAGAATTATTTAGAAAAAAGAAGAGTAAGCACTGAAAGTGTACCTCACTTCTATTGTGTAAGCAGCTAGTTCTCAGGGAAAAAACCCTGTCCCTCCTTGCCCCCTGCTGTTATGTTTTAAAAATTAATGCAGGACTCCATCAGATCAATGTTTATTTCAGACATGGAGATTTTGGCTGAGCTGTAGCTGATGGCCTTGGCATGTTTTAAGTAGCCTATCAGAATGAATCATCTGCTTTGCTAATACCACATTATGTTGCTATCTCTTGTTTGGGGAAGTCATGTGCAACAAGGGAACCTGTAATAATTCAGTCTTCAGTTTGGGAGTCAATTACATGTACTCATGGCGTGATATGTAACTGCAGTGGTATTAAACTACAGCAACCCTGAACTTACACAGTCCATACACACATCTCCTTGATTTACCTCCTGTAGCCTAAAATCTTAACTAATCCTCTCACCTCATGTTTCCTAGAATAACATAATACAGAACAAACCCTCGGTGGAATAATTTAAACCATTGTGTCTTTCTAAGGGTCTCAATGCATGATACTAAGAGGAGCCTGCAGCACTTTCTAGCCACAGGTTGAAGAGCTGGGTGAAGAAGGAAGTGGATCCAGTTCAGGGGGGTATGTTATCCTGTTATACTTCAGAACCACTTGGTAATTTCTAAACAGAGTATTAAATGCACGCAAAACATAACAGATGCCATTGGTTGCCATAATGTATGGTGATCACCTCAAACTGAATGGCTTCTTGGGCCATCGAGATCCCTTCTTACTCAGAAATGCACTTTCTGCAGAGGCACAATCAGAGCTCGAGGCAAGTCTGGCAGCTGGAGGTTGCTGCTAGCTGTGCTATCAGTCTCTCCCTGAATTGCTGACTTCACTCAGGCACTGTCAGTAACATCGTGTTCTCAATGGCATGCAAGATTTGTTTTACCTTGTTCAGTGGCTTCCTCTTCTGCAGGAACCATTCTCCCCAGTCACATAATCACATAAATGTATCATAGCAGTCTGGCCCTTTGCAGCCTTTACAACCTCTAGCATAGTAGGATGAAGTCTCCTAACACAAGACCGCTTCCTTTCCAGTCTGTTGTATAATTCTAAGTACTGTAAATTCAGAAAGCTCAGTGGATGGTGGCACTTCAAATTGTGTTGAGCATTTTTTTTGTCCTGTAAGTATGTAAAATCTGAAGAGATTATCCCCCCAAACAATGCCAGCTGTGTCAGTGACTTTTCTAGCTGTCAGTTATTTGGATTGACATTTCTAACACCACACTGGAGTCCACAGCACAGGTTTGCTATTGTCTGCCTGAGCTCACACATACACAAACAGCAAACAGCAGCATACGACACTCTGATTATACTCCTGCCCAATTTTAAAGCAAAACTAGGAACAGTCTACTAATAGGAAGGTATCTATTTTCTCGATTTAACTCAGCTCCACCTCCTGACCATGTCCCAAGAGCCCCAGGGAACCCCATTATTCTGTATTTCAGTTCTGCATGTGCCTTTTTCCCTTTTCTGCTCTTTTCCTCTCCATTTGTGCACTGTGAAGCTGCAGTCAGAGTTGGGCGTTGTTGGGCGTTCTGCTTTCATGGACAGCTGAGCCTCCCTGTGCTCCTGGAAGGGGAAGAACACACACAGAGGTAATTAGGGAGCCAAACAATGCTGCACTCCCAACACCAAGCATAGAGCTGCATCATGTACCTGGCTGTGTTTGTAACTTATGTGGTCCTCAGGCAACAACCTTATTGAGGCACTTTGGTAACCTCTCACAAAAGATTTCAGCATAATCAGCAAAGGTTTCCTTGGCAAACCAAACCAGTATTTTACCTCTTGTCTGTATATAAGCAGGACTTAGTTTCCATACTGACTTTTCCCCTCTCCCACAGTTGCACATCTGTCCAAAGGTTTCATCAATAAATACTAGGCTATAGCACTACAGATAGGGATTTAAAATAGGAAGTAAAAAGAATTTTTTTTAATTTTATTAAAAATTATTGAATATACATGTAACCTAACAATGTCATTCAGAGGCTGAAGCATGCCACAGCCCACTCAAAGGGAACTATTACACAATTTTTTAAACTTTTTTTTCACCCATCATATTGGAGGGGAAAACATCTCACCCTTCCCCCAGTGAGCATACTTAGAGCACTTCAGCCAGCTGGATTATAGCTGCACAAAATGCTTTCAAAGGGTTAGAAACAGCTCTCTCCATTTGCTGGTTCTCATGACAGATGATAAAATAGCTTTATCCTGCCCTTGTATTTATGTGTTGTGGTTTTAATCTTTTTTCCAAAATGTTCTGACATTTGTTAAATTACTTCTGTATTGTTTGCTGACAGCGTAATTTACCTCAGGAAATGTTATCGCCAATCGTATGAAAGTCTTGAATTGCTTTCCCAACACAGGTAATGACATCTCACACCAGGGCTTTGTTCTGGTCTGCTTCCCTTTGTCAAATTTTCAGTTTTTATTTACCTTGCAATTGTGGATTCCTAAATGTACTACAGTAGGAATTCACAATGAAAGGACTAGCAAACCATTTAGAGTTTTACCAGCAGACAAGTTGGATACTGTTTCATATATAGAAGGAATAAAATAAGTACTTACAAATAAGTACGTTGCAGATGGTACATTTTAGTCTCTTGGTAGAGCAAGTGAAGCCATGCTCTGGAATGATATTCAGAAGTATAGCTCATACTTTGCATGTCTTATCTTCAAGAAGAGTGGTTAAGAAACCTTCATTTTTACCCCAAAATGATACATTGATAAGAACTTTTAAACTGCTTATGGAAAAAAGCATAAAGAAAATTCCACTAAACCCAAATAACTGAGTCTTTAAAGATTTAGAGGTGTTCCAGGCTGACATAATAGCAGGAATGAGAAAACCTGAGGTGCCAGCCTGGCATACCTTGCTGTGTCATGGGCTAATGGGGGTGAGACAGATTTGGTGGGGGGTTTCCAATGCCAGTCTCAGTTGAATCCTGTCATGCCATCCTCAGGGTAGCAGGTCAGCACTGTCAGGGAATCCAACACCACCACCAGGACAGCAGTCCTTCAAATTCAGTGACACAAGTCCTACCTGAAGGGTCACTTTATCTTCCCCAACACACTGTTCATTTGATCTGACCAATGCAAGCACCAAGAAACTGTGTAGAAGCCTGTTTTTACTGCTAGTTTCCAACCTCACTGCAATGGAGTTGTCTCCACAGCAGCATCAGCCCTGATGGCAGAATCACTTCAGACGCTGCAGACAGGTGTGCAGGGCTGGTTCAGTGGGCAGTGTTCCCTTTGGACAGCAGAGTCAAAGACAAACGTAATTGAAACTGCAGTCACTACTCTGGTCAGCTGCTTATATTTTTCATGTACAATCAATCAATTCTGTTCTCACTTAAATTTGTTTTCCAGTAACTGTGCCAATTTTCGTGATGCTCTCCTAGATTTACACTAATGAGAAGAATAGAACCAGACGTGCTAAATTCCCTGAAAGTTGTCTTCATTTTGGTTTTGGCTTTTTTCAGCTCATCTAATAACAAGACATGTGACAGACTTACTCAGTAACACTTCTGCAGCCAATAACTGACTGTAACAAGAATAATTGAAGGAAGTATTGCTGCTCTTCACAAAACATTCGTAAATGAAGAAAAATTCTTTACATCTGGCATAGTACTCTTCATAATTTTCTAGGATGTAATGTCCATAATAAAAGAGTGTTAAATGATCCAACAAAAACAGTTGATATCTACAAAGCATATTAAATATTGATGTCTGGCTTGGGATTGGTACGAAATTGAACTACTGACAAAGCAAAGGAGCCATCACCCAAGATGTTGCATAGTAAAAACCAGCATTCATTCATTTTCCATCTCATTTTCCATCCTGATTCAACAACCTTTCTGAAATGAATGAACCCATCTCCTTGATGACTTTTCCAGCCTGGTTTTACAAGAGGAAATGGAAAAGACTGTGGTTGATGCATTAAAAACAAGAGGAAAGCTGTGTAAGCTTTGTCATGTTTCCTCTTAATTCTAGACAAAGTTGAACTCTTTTTTGTAGGACACTTATCAGAATGGGCAAGAATTACAAATATTCTGGAAATTACCAGTTTGTGGCTGGTGACCTCTGATGGTAAAAGACTATTGTGGTGGCCAGGTACAATAAGAAGCTTGTAATAGCTGTGATTGACAGTGAATAAACACTTTAAAGTAAGTTATTTCTACTGGCTTTTGCTTTTGAGGAGGGTGCCCCCTTTTATCCCTCTCAAAACCAGGATAAACTATATGTGTCCTTCACTACTATGAAAATGACTTCCATTAGAAGCATCCCAGATTGGGAGGACAGAGATGGCTCCATGGCTGTGTCTCAGAACAGGGCCATTGCACTCAGACATTGGTAGTCTGAGGGTTTCCATTTCTGCCAGTCCCCCAGGATTGCTTTAGTAGAAAACACCATCACTCAGGTTTCAAATTCCCTTTTGCAGTCATGTAAAGCAGCTTTACCATAAACAAGGATCAGCCCCAGATGTCTTTACAGGAAATATTGCACAGGAAAGAATACATAGTGCTACAAAGATAGAAACCTTTTCTCTCTCCATCCATTTTCAAACCTGAAATTTTCCTTAGACATAAAAAGACACATATAATTAAGGACATTGAGCTGGCTGTAGGGATGCAAATTTGCAGCCCTGCTCTAAATCAGGCCATTGAAGCAGAGGCAGTAAGACAGACCACTAATCAAGGAGGAAACCATTTATAGAAGGAAGGAGGGAACGTGTCTGCCCATAGATCATGAAGCAGCCTTGCACCTGCAATGCCCCCAGTACATAAGTGACACATTCTCTCCCTCCCAGCATCACCACATTTTTTGCCTGGAGAATGTCTTCACCCAAGTGCCCTTGGCAAAGGTTGGAGTACAGGAAGAAACACCTTCTGGATTTAGATAGTGTGATCAGGAGCTTCTGTATGGCTGAAACATCATATTCACAGCTTCCCAGCAGCTTACAGTGAGGACATGCCAGATGGCTTCTAGGCTTAAGTGTGCAAGGCTTCTCTGAACTCCTTCCAGAGACTGAGTAGGAAAAGGGGGATCACTAGTGGTGGAAGGTCAGAGCTGCCCATCCCAAGAACTTGTGCACAGAGTAAATAGGCTTTGAGCTATCCATATATAAGTATCATAGAATAATATTACCATATTTATATATAAGTTCCATAGAAAGCAAGGAGTAGAGAAGAACCAAATAAGGTTCAAAGCACCCATTCATGTGCAATAGCAGCTGCATTCAACCACCCACTAAAAGCTGCAGGACGAAGCACATCCATCTCTCCCCAAAAAGACAGAAACAACCCCAGCACCATTCTAAAATGAACCAACTTTGTTCCAGCATATTGTCCATACTAAGCAGGACACTCCAGCCACAACACATTATAACAGCTTTGCTTACACATCCTTCCTTAGAGACATGCCCAAAATAGCTCCCCAGCATTCACACATCCAAAGAGCAGCAGTGCTGCAAGAAAACATCTCATTAGCCTCTCCCAGTGCAGGGCTGCTTGGGCCTGGAGGATATATAGGGACACCAGGTGACTGTTTGGGGATGATCATTGTAATTGGAGAAAATACATCTCAGTTGGAGCCTCACATGGAAGGCCATCATGTATTTAATAATCAGTCTGTGTTTTATGTTTTTCATATCTATGTTATTTATGTTTTTCTGGCTTATTGAACAGCAACCCCCATACACAAGGGTGAGGGAGCACAACCCTATGTCATCAAAACATCACCTTCAAAAATTGCTAATATGGAGTTAAAACTTTTGCCCAAGCAGTCAGCCTCCCTTTCCCCCCCGCTGATTTTATGGAGAGAGGAGAATAGATATATTTACATTTCTATTGAACTTCTAAATCAAGCTGGAAGGGGTTCAAGTGCCCAAGAGCAATTTTTTGTAAATGCTGGGAGACAGGAAATTTGCATACACATTCCTGTTAATATGAGTAAGCAAGTAAAGAAGGCACAAGCTCCACCTCTGTGTAAATCACATCCACCTTTATGCTAGAGTGATTTATGTGGTAAAACTGCTTGCCTGTAAGCATCTTTGAAAACAGAGTCAACCACTGATAGTAAACCAGCTGTTTAGAGAGATTGATAAATACACTGGTGTGAGCAGATGCAGCTCAGGATCTGTCCACACCACAGAGAGACCCTGTACCAATGGTGAACATGGGTCATTGTAAATGGCACCTTCCAAAGTAGAGGAACTGTATCCAGTAGTGGGCACCATCACTTCCAAAATGATGTATGACACTGTTGGTTTCTGTAACCTGCAAAAAATCAAAATGCTTCTTAAATGTTGTACCCTTTACTGTACTAAAAAAAGTCTTGCAACAACTGGAGGACACTCCAGTCCTGGGTTTGCTTAGCTAAACCATGTCTGGGGCCAGAATAGGACAATTGGTTGAAACTCGGTTTGTCTCACAGAGGTGACATTGCTACTAAAAATGTAATTTACTGAGAACACTTCAAAACTGACAGGCCACAGTGTAGTGCGCAGAAGAGCCTGGGACACATGCTGTACATAAGAAGCTGTTCCCAAGTTTTTTTCCTGGATCTTTTTGCACTTGTGAGCTGAAAGAACATGAGATTATTCCATGCTGGGATGTTACCAGCTCCACCAGACATGTTGTGAAACATAACTGTGCAAACCCTTCTCGCTGTGCTGGCCACCCTTGGGGTCTGGCATTCCCTGTGTCTGCTGGCTGCCCTCAGGGGATGCCTTTCTAGCCAGATGCCTCTGAGATTTACACAGTGGTGTTGTATATGACTTCCAGCTACAGACTTGATAATATCCAAACACCCACTTTTCACTTCTTTAGGTGAAACGGGTTAAGTCCATATGTTCAGCTTTTATTTCCCCACATTCTAGAGCACATAAATCCCCACCAGATGTGCATGAGAGGGGATGAACTCCTGTCAGACTGTGAAAAGCTGTGTCAGAGCCTGTCTACATCTGCAGCTGCTTCTGAGGATGCTTTTGCATAGGCTGGTACCATCTGGTGGTTCCACTCATGGGGCCCTGGGGAAGAAGCTCAGTGTCAAGGGCTGACCACCCTTTTCACATTTCACCACCGAGGACCTGAGAGCATCCTTCCCAAGTATGACACCCCAAAGGTGTATTTCACTGCAGGCTGTGCCATTTGGGATTCAGCCTACTAGAATTAAAACACCAGTAAATTTAAAATTTAAATTTTGATACCTCACCACCAGCTGAGGTGTCAAATACAGAAGATGGAAGTCATATGAAACTTTTAACCCAAGTGAAGAAGACATCATAGTCTTGCCTTGACAAGACTCACAAGGCAATTTCATACACAATTCTGGTCTCGGTAATTACTAATGAATAGAAGAACAGATTTTGACAATTTTTTAAAAACTCTTCTTTTTCTCTACTTCACAGATTTTTCTCTCTCTTTGCAGGGTACAAGATTCTTAAGGAATTCCTTCTTCTGTAGAGATTTTTTTTGGCAAGGGAACATGTGCCTTTTATTTCCAGAACCATATATACAGATATATTGCCAAACACTAGATTTTTTTTCACAGTAAATAATAACTTAAAAAAAGAAAAAAGTGCTTCAGACTTAAAACTAAATCTACCAAATCACTAAGAATATCAGCAGGAGCTCATTTATGTTGTTTAGTAGAGAGATGTTACTAACACCAAATTGTCGACAAAGATTCCACAGAAAAATGTTCCCTAAGCACAGTAAATTTAAATTATAATTTTGCTGAAAATTGAATATATTTAAATATAATGCCCAGTGCAGATAATGGTTCTGTTTACCATAGGATACACTAAATCAAACAAAAGTACTGCAGAAACACTCTTAGAGTGTCTATTTTACTGCGTCCAGCTGAGAGCTCCACATATGTTAGGAATAAGATTTGCAGTTAATTGGCAAAAGCTTAAAAGATTTGAGAAACGTTCTTCTGCACAGGAGGATGTAATTCTCATCCACAGAAAGTCATACTTGACTCACAGAAGCAGCTCCATCTTGAATTCAAGCTCCTGCTGACTGTTTCCAGCAGAGCTGTAGCTGAGGTATCTTTGGCTATCACACAAACACCCATTTGCTGTTCCTCCTGCACGAGAGGACAGGCAAGAAGTGCCACTGCCAGGGAAGCCCTCACAGCAGCCGAGTCACTTTTCCTACATAAAACTTCTAAACAAAACAACTCTCAGTAAAATGACATTTACTGGAGCCATTGGCTTATCCTAAAGACAGCAAAATTTTGCTAAATAGCTCTAACCCAAGAGGATGTTTACAGTTTAAGATTTGTTTAGCACTTATGGTACAATTTGTGCCATATGTTCTCTTCCTTAGAGTTTTCCCTGCAAAACATTTTTATTAGATGTGGAGCACAAGGAACTGACACATCTTCCCACCTCATTACAGTAACATCATTCCTCCAGGGCAATCTGGAACCAAGTGACATGTTCCTTAAATTTTTTATCTGGTCTCTGGCAGTAGAGAAAAGCTGCAACTGATGAGCCTGAACTACCGAAACCGGATCTGATAGAATGGAGCATGCATGGAATATGGAACATAATTGGTTTTTTCATGTCACTCTGTATTCAGCCCAGGAGAAAACCTCCTTTGGAGGCTGTTTCCAGCAGATAGCCTGGGACACTGGAGTGAGCCTTTCAGTAAAGGGCAGAATGCTTCATGTCATTCATCCTACTGAAACTGCAGCAGCAGTAGAGCAGGAGTGAGCATTGCTTGCCATGATCACTCTGAAGTGAAAGGCTGAAACTCTCAGTCACCATGGCAGGGCTTTTACATTCTTCTGAGCCTTCTGGAAGGGACTGAGTGTTGCTGCTTTGGCATACAGTGGAAAATCAGGGAGTAAGCCACAAAGGCACAGGGAAAAAAAGGTCTGAAATGAAATAATTTCAGACTGACCAAGGAACTGCTTTTCTTTCATTTCTGAGTGAGATTTCACTCCCACAATACAGCAAGTACTTAAAAATCCTTCTTGTGTCTGAAGAAAGGTTTTTCCTTTACTGACACAGGTATATTTCTGCTGGTCCTTTCTATTAGTTAATGCATTATCAAAAAGTATCCATGCAGAAAAAAGAATGGAGAAC
Organism: Cisticola juncidis; assembly: GCA_013400215.1. Lineage (NCBI taxonomy): Eukaryota > Metazoa > Chordata > Aves > Passeriformes > Cisticolidae > Cisticola > Cisticola juncidis. Next base: position 1,114,603 of record VXBR01004351.1, on the reverse strand, counting down.
TGAGGGGGTTTACACCAGCAGAATTTTTAATAATAATCCTGTAGGATATTTTCAAAATCACAGCTGAAGACAGAAGCTGAGCTTTTGGTTCACTGGAGGGAATAACAGCGCAGCAACTAGATTTGAAAAGTCAAAGTGAGTAAATTAAGCATACAATTCAGAACAAACAAACATGGAAATATTTTGCTATTTTTCTAATGTGGTTTTCAGACTACCCCCATGGGAAATGTTCATCCTTGGATTGATGCCACTTAATGGCAAAAGTTTCTGCCCACCTTCTGTTGTCTTGCTATTGTTTCTTTGTCATTCAGTGAGGAAAGAAGTGGCCCTTGCAGTGGCCAGACTTACAGTATTCCACTTGATATTTCTGCTTACACTTTTGCTGAACCTGCCTTTGCTTTTTGTGCTTCATGTGTTAGTGCAGAACCTGCTTCATCCACACCCTTCTCCACCAGAAAGAAGTGGGAGATTGTTTGGAATGGCTTTGATTTATTTCACATATCACTGATCAGAATCAGTAGGCAAGCAAGAGCACCTCTAGTCTCTGGTAAAATGGAGTCAGCAGTTCTTGGCTCAAAGCACAGTTCCACAGCAAACTTGGTAACTGTTATTCTTTTTAATTTTAGCCTATTATTAACACCCTTTTGAAAGTGTACATATATTTTTTGAGTAACTTCACTAAAAATAGATCAAGGGTGCTAATTTGTCTCTAAACATAATGCATTTGGCATCTTTGAAGTAAGTTGTTTAATGATTTCATTGAAATCAAAGCAACTTACTAACTGTTAATTAAGCATCTGCATCTGGTGGGTCACAACCTATAGAATTTAAACTGAATAGTAAAATGAAAGAAACACAAGAGTTTCTTTTGATCTGGAGATTTTCCCCACCAGAATGAGACCACAAATGCTTCATTATGTTTCATAAACTGATAGAAATTCAGAGCTAACATGACACAGAAATTGGTTGTCCGTGTTGGATTAATTATTCCATTATTCATTTAGATATAGTTAGGGGTTATGATCATTCCATAAGAATGTAAGAGTGAATAAAACCAGCAAGGATGATAATCATGCACAGCCACAAAAATGTTTAGACTTTCCTTGGAGCACCATTACAACTAGTGGAAACAAAATTCAGCATTTTACTATGCAATGCCAGAAACAAAATAAGCAAGATGTCAGGAACATTTGAAAAGATGCAAGTTTTGTTTCATATGCAGCTGTGCCCAGCTGATTGCCAAAAGACCAAGGATGTGCCTCTACTTATTGATGGGTAGCAACAAAAGCCTGTTATTGACTGTATTTCCAGTCCAACAGACTACAAAATCTGTCTGTAGAGGGGAGCTGGGGACTCAGGAGCAAAGCAAAGCACCTGCACAGTACCTGATGGGATGGGGTCTCTTGTTCTGAGTGCAGAAACTGTAGTGGGTCCTGCTGCCACACTGCTCAGACTCTGAGACCTGAGAGAAATTAATAAATAACAAGGAATTAGCCAGGACTCTATTTCATTTGATGTAAAAATATATTTATTCTTCATTGCTCATATGCATCTTTAAAAACTGGGTGCTGCTGAAAATGCCTGCCAGCTTTGTAGCAGGAAATTTGCAAAAGCTCTTAAAAACATAACACATATGTGAGTGCTGCTTTGAATACTAATCCTAAATGGAGACCCTACTTCTTCAGCAATTCTTTGATAGAGTTGTACTCTCTAGACTTTTTAGGAGGATTGTTTTCACATCAATAACTTCATTGTTTTATGTAGGGAAAATGTGAATGAGCTCTGAATATATATATATGTGTTTATATATATATATATACACACACATCTATATATATAAACTCCATATGATGGTTTAAAGAAATCTATAGGAAACACTCATTGATGCTAAGCATACAATTTTTAAAAATTAATATCTGGTATAAATGAATATGACACAAATTACATATAGTCTGAATGAGCTTTTACTTACTGTAGGAAAGGTATTGATATATAGTGATATATAGTATATATATAGTAGATATAGTATTGATATATAGTGATTGATATATTGATATGGAGAATAACCAGGGTTTTTCCATTCATCCTGAGACCTTTCCGTAGATGTTCCAGCTTCCAAACTTTTCACAGGTAAGACTTGTCATGGCCATTTTTGCAACCACTATTACAAGTTATTAATAACATGGAACAATAATTAATTTGATTGGATGCTGTGATACAGCAGCCTGGAGAATTTAATCGTAATACCCATAGGAGAGCAAATCTGGTTTAGAAATTTGAACAGAAACAACCCTCTTTGAGAGTTAAATTGGATAAAAGAGGGAAATAATAGTGTGCTTTTTCATTCCCTCCCCTCTTTCCAGTGCTAGAACTAAAACAATACCTCCAAGAATATTCCTGTCTAAGCCACCATATGACAATGATGTAAAACCTTACTGTGCAGAAAAATGAGAAGTATGCAAGTACAAGGCATAATAAATGCTTTCCTGAAATTAAATCAAGCATCTTCCCTTGAAGGTATTTTGCTGTTGTACTTCTATGGTAAAGTTGGTTGCTTTCATTATCCCTGCTGAGAATACAGGCTATCAACACACTTAAAATAATTCTGCTTGTGCAAGTATTTTTGTAAGAGAAACAACTGTGGATGAGGCAGATTATAGGGCTGTCTAATGAATAGTAAGTACCTTTAACAAGCAAATCATGACTAAAAAGGTATTTAGGCATGAGACTAAGGAGCAGCTATAAGCACTTAGTTTCATTCCTAACCTGTTGTATTTCTGCGCTTGGATGATGCCAACCCACAGCTGAAGAGACCATAGAGACCTTTCCTAAGCTTGTATTACATGACAATTCCTTTTTTAAAGAAAAGTTATATCAGCATTTTCCAAGGTATAAACCAAATCTTGTGCGTTGCATGTCTGCTGAACACCTAACACATGCCTATGACAGGAAAATGCTAAAATTCCTCAAAATTTGGGTTTGCTTGGGAATGAGAAGGAAGAAACCAAGATTCTGAGTTTAACAGGTGCTTAGTATTTATTTTTGAGGGCTGATTCTTGGTCTTACTGACTGCAATGAACTCTTTGTGACTGAAAAAGAGCACAGAGGTATTTCCACTTTGTCTGGTTTTCTCTGGTTCACAAGCCCTCCAGCCCTGAAAGTCTTTTTGAAATTGTGAGGATGGCAATGAAGCTTTTCAGATTCAAGCAAACTGCACTTCCTTGAGAAAATCTTCCCAACCACCACTGATGATGCAAGGGACAGAATATCCTGTGCCAAGCAAGAGCAAAGGGCTGCTCAAGTGCTTCCAGCTTATTTTGATCCTCAAGGCAGGAAGAAAGACTTGGGTTTTTTGCTTACCATGGCTGGCTGTGCCTGGGGCACAGAGCACGTCTTTGGTGAGGCAGGACAGTTTCTCAAGGGTGAAACAGAGTTCATCAAAACGAGTACTCGTGTCTCTCCAGCACTTTTCCTGGACACGGTTTTCTGGTCTTTTTGCAACACTGTCATCCCTTTTATTCAGTTTGGTGCCCTGGTAGGAAAGACACAGGAGATGGATGTGATTGAGCTGCTAACACTGAAAGCTGCATTAGATGCAACTCTACTAAAATTAGGGTCTGCTCAGTGCAAGCACAGCAGTCTCAAAGCAAATAGAGGCAAATTAGCAAAGTCCAATGTACAGTGAGTATTTAAGAACAATAAAGTAAAATAACAAAGAAGTAATTTCTTCCACAGTATTGGCTGTGAGTCTAGTATTTTCTGTGCCTTATATAGAGTTTTACTCTTCAATAACACTAAAATTTTCATCTACTTTTACCAGCTCAAATCATTACCTTCTCTCCTTTATAAGATCAATATACTCAATAAGAAGGGTTTCAGTTAATGAGTTTAATATAATTGAAAGACTATTCAACATCCTTTTTCATAGTAGATGCTCCAAAGAGTCAACCCCTCATCATTTGTTTTCACAGAGTTTAAGATTATGTTAAGAACTACAACTCCCCTGATTATTTGTTTAAAGGAATCCAAATATAGCCTCTTCTAATGCTTTAGTACCTAGAGAATAAAACAGCTGTCAGCAATATGTTCTTCTGAGTGGCTTTTGTATGAATACTCAGTCTGTTGTTTGTAATTTAAAAAATAGAGCCACAATCAGTTGTCACCCACAGACAGGTGCGCAGTCCAAATATAAATTTTATATTTGCCAGCACATATGCAAATTAAGTATGAAGATGGTAGTACTAAATTTTACACAGTGGAACAGTAAGAGCTCTAAAATTAATATCAAATGCCTTGACACTGTCAGATGGTTACCAGGTGCCTTACTGTGTGGATTTCCCATTATTAAGGACATATTTAAGAAACACGATTTGTGGTGCAGTATGTCACTGAAATTGCCAAATTCAGATGTTGAATTATGCAGGGTAAAATTTCTCATGCTGGACAGATTTAGGTGGCTTAATGCATGGATATTTTTGTCCCATGGGCTCTGTGAGCACTTAATACAGACATTTGGAAACAGACAAGCTGAGGATCTCTGAACACAGTCACTAAGTAAAGAGGTGTGACACCTCTGTATATGTTTGGGTTGAATAGATCCACAGTTGTCTACAGTTCTGAATAAAACTAAGTCTCAGCTTCAGAAAACAGTTTTTTATTTTGTGTGCAAGAATAGAAAAATATCTGATAAAGTCCTGGCCATGTTGATGTCACTGGCAAAACCCCTACAGAGTTTTAATAAACCCCTGTCCACTGACTCTAAAAATAACTATTATAATGTCAAAAACTCTTTTAGATAGAGACTGAACATACAAGTAGGAGTTGCCTCATTTAATATAACACATTATGTGAATCAAAACTTATTTTTGGATTTGTTTCTGCTTAACTAACAATAATGTCTGAAGATGTGTGGAAGAAATTCTTCCAAGTAAAGATACTGAAGTTCCCATTAAGTTTCTTTTCTCATAAAACAGTGCAAAACCATTTTTTTAAAAGAAGGAAGGGAAGGCAAGTTGAGGAATGAAACCAAACATTCTAAGATATTTCTGTATGAGAGTATTATTTCATTTAGCCAGGAATAGAGGTCCTGCCAGACAAATAGAGTATATTTTGACATGAGGGCACAATAGCTGCAACCACAGACATCCACACTCTCACTTTGCTCATAACCCCCTTTTTTTTAAAGTTTCTGTCCATGCCTGGGATTCATTACATGTCTGCACATTTCTGATGCAGCACACTTATACAAGTGTGGGGCTGGGAATCACCACCGTGGGTACTTCCAGCTCTAAGCACTGGAAACACTCTCCAGTCGCAGTGGCTGGGAGCACCTTCCATGAGCAACACCATCAAAAGCCATTGCAGAGATAGAATAAACACAGCAGTTTACTGTTGGTTGCTTTGAAGGAAATGCCTGAGACGGGTAGTGACCCAGAAACCTCTATTATTGGCCCATGATTTTTAATTTAATTAAATTTTGATAAGGCCAAGTTAATCTTGAGTAATGTACTGGTATGGAAACAATCTAGTTCAAAGGATGATTAATCTGTTCCAGTGTGATAAATGTTAAGCAAGGATAATTAATTCCAGATTTTTAGATTCAAGAACTTAAGCTTCTGCCTGGCTAATGAAATACATAAAATGGTAAGATAATGCAGGAAGTCTGATCACATCTCACATGCCCCACCAGAAGCCTCATCTATAATAAAAGAAATAATCTCATTCTTGAAGCAACTTGACAGCACAGTCAAACATTGCCCCTAAAACTATCCACATCTAGCCATCCATTCAAAGCATAGTGGTTGGACATTCACCTCAGAAGAACTTCTGTAATCCACATGTTCTTTCACACAACTTTGCAGGGGTATATGAGTCTTCATTTTGATCTCCGGTTGAAAGTACTCAATTTATATAATTCTAGATCAAAGCAGACATCAAATCATTAAAATCTGAAATCGAACCTGGCAACCTTGGACATAACTCTAAATAATTCATCCATGGTTAGTGTACAGTTCTTACATGCATCTCTTCATATTTTGGGAAAGTGAAGTCTGACATGCACAATGAAGTATGAGGTTCACTACTATAAACCAATATTTATCCAGGAGGTAATAATTACACTAAAGTACACTTTTCTCATATTTAAGTAAATGATACTGTGAGACTAATAAGATTTTAAGACATAAGTTTTTGAACAAAAAACGAAAACCCTGAAAGGATTTAGGATGATCCTGAATAAATTAGGAGACTGGTAAAGAATACAATGTGCAGGGGCAGTTGCTGTTGTAGTCTGTATGTAATATCTGGGCTACTTGTGTTTAGGCAAAGAAGAAAATTATCAACAGAGAATAATGAATTAATTCACTCTGAGGAATTTTTGGCATGATTGCCTTGTTTCTGATACTTGATTGGCCAAATTACAGCTGTCACTGAAATGTACCATTTTTGAGAAAAATTAAATGATTGTTTGAAACAAACTTTTCACTGCAGAGTCATACAATGTCTGTGAAGTACATCAGCCAGAATTTCTGAAATTTTGCACAACTGATGGAAATAGCAAGATGTAAAGCAAAGACAAAATGGAATTGAGCAAGAAGTCTTGGGGCTATGTTACATCTTCACTTGGGCTAGAAAATTCAGGCATTAGACTCCAATGTGTGTGAAGGTGTCTAATGTAACTCTGACTTGTCTTCCAAAATAGGTTTTAGACTATTATTTAAAATTCTTTTTGTTTTTCTGCCTGGAAAAAAATTTAGAAGGAAAGAAGCCACTTGAAGATTTTCCATGTTGTTCAAAGAAAACACAATCACATCACCAATGTGTTCTCTAGAAACTGTGCAGCGTAATTAGACCAAGTAATGTGAGTTTGCCAAAAGGTTCCTATTTTAACACAAAATTGTAGTTCATCAAATACAGTGACAAGACAAAGAGAAATTAAAGATTTGATATTCACCATTTGAATGAGAACCGAGAAATTATTAGCCTGCTAGAAAGAAAGGAGGCTTATTTTATAAAATTTGCAGTTTTCCCAGACATTAACTTGGGTTGACTGAAGCCAGAAGAGATAAAACCTGGCAAGCAGTACTTTCGGAAAATTAGGAACTGCAGTTGGTAGCATTGTTCCCAGTATCCCTAGCAGATGGGAGTAGTGCTTAAACATACTAAGTTCATGAGTGGAACCATGCCAGGAATGCTATCAACAAACAGTACCTAGGAGGATTCAAAGAGTATCTTCCTCTGCACAGGAGCATTGAGTTTTGTTTCTGTTGCTGAGATTTATTTCCTTCTTTTGAGCTTCTTTTTGGTTTAGATCTTGGAATGATGGGTCTATCAGAAACATGTCACTAGAAGACAACATTTCCCCTCTGTTATACGTGCACACTGAAAGAGAAGTCTGCAGGGCTGCAACCTCTGAATGGGAATAATCTTGTCTGGGAAAATCTCCCATGAAATACAAGTATGCAAAGAAATATATAAATGTCTATTCCTGCATCACACATGCTTCATAATATGTCAGTCCTTGACTGTAACTGCATTGAGTTACTAAGGATTGGAATGACAACACTAAATGCCAGAACAATATTTGAACACTCACAGAACTTGAACTCCATTTTTGTCTGTTCATAAACATCCATGAAAAATTTCTCCTGAACCACAATCTTAATAAAATAAGACTTAATAAAAGAAGGAAATTTATTTGAAATGGAAAGAAACTGGATATTTTTTCCACTCTTGCAAAGGATTTGCACAAATACTTGAAAGATCCTAAGTTTGGCTCTTTCTTCAGATTTTTCCAGATTTTTTACTCAGAAAGAGAGTGAAATGTTGATACAAACCAGTTTGTGTTTTGCAGCATATTAATATACTGATTTTCTCAAGGGGAGAGAAGAAGGGGAAACCTTACTGTGGAGGAACAGCAAATGTCCTGAGAACAACCTGAAGTGCCAACTTAGCATTTTTGCACTTCAAAAATGTCTTTGACTTTTATAAACAGCCATGATGGTAAAATTGAGGCTGTTAAAAATACATGGTTTACTTCAGTAGTTTATAATTCACAGTGGCATTTAGTGGGTGGAGTTGTAAATTAGTAAGTGGACTGTTGCCACAGCAGAGAAGGCTGCTGCTCTGCAAAGGAGAAGCTTTGCTAAGAATAGGAATGTGGTCACCATGATAATGAACAAGGGCTCCACATGCCTGAAACGTTGATGGGAGATTGGGAGATGGTTGTTGGATGTTTAACAACTGCTCTAGAAATTAGATGTTATCAAAGATCTGTTTGAAAGATTGAACTGGATGAAACGCATGCAAAACGTAACCAGTAAGACCTGGTTTCAATTTTTAGTAGCTCTACTGAAAGGCAGAGTGGCACATGAAATATTTATGCAGTCGATAAATTGGAAGGCACAGTTTTACAGCCAACAAAATGCTATGTTTATTCTGCTGCAAGAGAGAGGCAGGATTGCAGCAGTCTCTACACATAAAAGGATATTTCTCCCTTTTGCTTTCAAATTAAATAGATTAATGTGCCAAGAAAGCATTACAGTATGTTAATCAGGTATTTGATCTGGTCTGTCAAACACTTAAAGAAAAAATACAGTTACTTCCTGGAAACTATATTAATGTTCCAAATAAATGCAGCTTTCTAAAGGCAATAGATTTCTCTGAGGGGGGATGATTTACTCATCACTAGGATGATTTGCCTTTGGACTGGAACAGCCTTATTCAAATGTTGATAGCCAACAGCATTATATCAGAAGTCCTGAGTGAAGCGTGCAGATACATATGGATGACAGTATAAAACATGTCACCTTCAACTTTTGGAAGTTTTACCACTGAGTGACAGCTGCTGTATGATTGCTGTTCAGCCAGAAGTAGACAGGAAAATATTCTGAACCTGAATGCATGACCTGCGTGACTGCAATAATTTCATGGTTTTGACTACTTGTCCACCCGTTGGTGGACATCAACACAGTTCTCTCGATTTTCTGGCCTTAAGATACATCTTTGAGCTATGTCAGCCTTAAAGTGATCCACAGGAAACTTGCACTGAAAAACAACAACAAAAAATCTGTGTGAAATCATTGTGTCTACTTCACATGCCGCACAACCCTTTCCTATGGGGCCCTGCTTTGATCCCTGTTTGTGCTGGCCAGCTCCAGGCTCCCCAGAGCAGAAAGGGCTGCACACAGATGTTACACTGCTAAACAGCTCGTCAGTGGAGGAAACCACATCACTCCTCCTCTAGGAACATCACCAACAAAGTGATTTTGTCACAAAAACTCTAATCTGGCTATTTTCTGAGCAAGACTACAGGATACATTTCTAGCAGAAGACATTTTGAGCTGCAGTCCCTCCCTAAACTTTTCCAGATACCCAAATGCTGATTTCATTCACTATTAAAGAGACAAAAAACTTCTCAAAAGGATTGTTGGGCTAGTAACCTATGCATTCCACTGAGGACTCATCCCTAAGGAGCTCAGTGATTGCTGTGTATCTTCTATAAAAATCTCCCTTGGACAGGCATGTGTCTGGTACAAAATAATTGAGTATCTCTGCTCCTACTGGAAAGACTTAGTCTTAAAGGAGAATTTATGGCAGATTTTGTGACATAGACAGGAAACAGAAAAAGATCTTTTATCAAACTTAAGCCACTAATAAACTGCTTGGCAGACAGGATTAAAGGGGTAGGGTCCTAAATAGCCCTAGGACTTATGCTTTTTGGTTTAAATTCTCTGTTCCCACACCTTAAAAAAGCTAAAGCATATAAGATTGCAATAGAAAGTAGGGAATCCAGGTCCGCTGTTTAAGATCCGCCAGTTTGAGGACTCTACGTGCTTACAATTTAACCTAATTAAAGCATGAAATTATAATTGAATATGGAAGTTTAACAGCTAGCAAGTGAATCTGTCACAGCCTCAAATCACTTCATTTACTATAACTCTAAAATCCTGTCCCACTATGAAATGTGTGCAGCAGTGGGTCCCACACTGACAAAGGGGCACCCTACAGATTTAAATGTGGTGTCACCTCTGAAGCACATTTTCACATGTGGTCTTGAGAGCTACTAGCAGCTAGTGGGGTTTGTTTCCCGGAGCCCGACTCCTCCAGCGCAGCTGAAGCCTGCCGGGCCAGCAGCAGCACATTGCTCATGGGGGTTTGAGCACATTCGTCCTCACCTTAACAGCTCGTTAACTCCTGGCTGCCTCCTGTGCGTGCAGACCAGTCAGGAACTGAAGCATCCTTCCAAATCGCGCATATCCTGCTGGCAGATGGGCTCTTCACCCAGCTACCAGTGACACACAAACTGATTTGAAAGCAGATCCATAGCAATCACAATTAAGATTGTGTGATTCTAATCATACAACTTAATGATGTTGAGAACTAAATGAACCCAAAAGGGTGTGTGTAATGTAAACCCCCCAAATTTAAAAGAAATAGTTGCTACTAACATGTCATATAGAATAAATGACAATTTTATTTTTAAAAAGTGCACAGAAGTAGATCATTAGCACACATCAGTATAAGATAGATTAGCATTTGCAAAAACAAAAAGGTCCATATTCAACACATTACTAATAACTAACAATGAAATAGAATTGGTATTGTCTATGCATGAACAAATGTATGGTTTTGGTCAAAAATATATATTATTTAAGTACATATTGTAAATCACAAATATTTATTTGAATGTACTATTTTTGAAAAACATATCACAGCATATTTCTACAAAACTAATTACAATTTACAATTGATACTAAATCCAGAATTGTTTTCTGTATTAGTCCTGTATCCGCTGAATATTTGCATATGTTTTACCTGAGGCACAAGTCAATCTTAGTGAAAAACAACTCTTGAACTCAGATGAATATTTAAATATCTTACTGGAGCTGTGTCACCAGAGTAGACCAGCACATTCAGAACTCAAACTATACCTGTATCAGAAAGATCTTCCAACTTCTATTTATAAATTATTACTATAGTATATTCCTGAGCATAGTGAGATGTAGAGGAAAATGGCAAGGTGGGACAGCCTCGTGGTGGCAACTCCCACGCAGAGCAGCAGTGTGGGCTAAACTGGTGCTAAATGCAAGGGGAAAAAGGGAAGGGATCCAACGATCTCAATTTTTGCCTGTCTTAATAGGTTAGATCTCACTGAATTGAAAGATAATCTGTGATCATCTGCATTCACCATGGACTAAAAGGGCTCAGGTAAGATTCTACATCCCAGGACATTTACAGCCCAGTTTTGTGTGCATACCCCTCACACGCACCTGCTGCTGCTGTAGTGACTCGGCCTGTGCACTGCTGTGCCATGGATAACACAAGGGTTATATCAGGAATATCAGCTCCTCGTGTCACCAGCCAGTCGGATATACAGCAATGGCTGACCTGCTCCTCTTGCCCACAACAGATGCTTTCCTAGGGAAGAATTAACATTAACATTATAGAACTCAAACTGGCAAAATAATGTAAGGACTCAATGGGTTCACCTCCAACAAGACTGGGAGCCCAATCTTGATGGGTTTGTTCACTATAAAATAGATTAAAGAATTCAGCCAAATATTGTTACATATGCATCTTTCAAAAACTGCACATAATTCTGCATGCTCTGGTTCTTGTTCTCTGACTTCTGTAGGGAGTTCTCCAGCTCCTTCAAGTGTACTTCATGGTGCTTTTCATTCTAATAAAAAAAAGCATAGAAACTTAGAAATAAAATATCAATTAATCAATCAAAATCATCTAAGGTAACAAGTTAATCATCTAATTTTTACAGCTTTATTTACCTGTAAAAGTTTTCAGAGGCTTCACAGAAGCAAAAGTGCTAAAAAAAGCCTCAAAAGATTGAAGATTCATTTATGTTCAGTCACAACCAACCTGAACATGTTCACATAGACTAAAAATCAAAAAAAGGCTTATAAAAATTTATAATAATAAAATCCAGATTATTGTCATTAACTCTGGGAAAAAGGAAGATATCACTACATAATTATGGAATTGTTATTCATCTAATCAGATCAAGATATGCTTACTGGACAATTAATCTGAGGGAAATTACAACTTTATACGTATTTTTTAATTTTTGCCTTGGTGGGAAAACTGGACTGAGTAAGGGTTGTAAACTCAATATTATTCAAGTGATTTAGTTAGACTGGACATCTGCTAGGTTGATGGAAAATGTCAATGTACAAAGTATATTGGCAAGCTGAATTAATTTACTGTTCTGAATAGTGTGTATCAACTGTATTAGTAGTATGTTATCACTAGAAGGAACTTGTTTTTGTAAATGGTGACATGGTGGGTGATTTCTTAAATCACAAACAGCATTATTTACTTACATGATGAAATAAGCAGAGGAGTTGTTTTTTTTCTTCTTGCCTCTTTCTCACTTCAGCTTCAAGAAGCAGCAGTTTTGTCTGAAAGGCTTGTTCCTTGTACAACATTTTTTCCTGTTCTTCAGCTACCTATAAAAGTAATGAAAGAGAAAGGTTATATATAAAATAAATTTATAAATGAGATAGATATATGACATATATATTTACTCTTAAAGCCCAAATCAAATTATTTTCTTATCTCTTAACATTAATAGCTTTATTTTCTAGTTTTTCATCCAATAATTAACTTATTTCCCATGCCCAGGAATTAAACAAACCTGAGAAATATTCTGGATAAACTTGAAAGCTGTTCCAGTCTAGAAAAAAATGTAATACTAGTGGGAGTGGAACATTTCCTAGCTTATTTCCAAGTTAAGTCAAAATTTTAGTTTTTTCCAAACCAAAGAAATATCCCCAGACAGTATTGAAAAAAAATCAGATGGTTATTTCTAGATTATTAATCTTAAATGACAACTTCATACATTTTTTCTGATTAAACTAATATAATTGACTACAATTTAAAATCCTACATTTCCTTTTGAATTTTATTTACTGTTCACATAATTTCTACAAATGACAAAATTTGGCTTAATGTAGAAAAAATGCAAACTCTTCCTATAAAAAGAGAAGTCTTTCAACACCAATGTTCTCGTGGGCTTCTATAACAAAGAAAATAAATGTAAAATTAAGCTTTTGTACAGAAACCTTTTTGCCATATGTGTCGGGTTTAATAGAATGTGGTAAAAGCATTTTGATTTGTCAATATAAAAAAAAAGATAATGAAACGTTAGTCGATTGTTTTATAGTCAATAAACTTGTAATTTATTTCCATAGGTTCCAAACTTGACAAAGAAATTGAATTGTTCCATCCATATTTAAAACATAAAGAAATTCACAATAACTTTTTAGTATTTCTCCCTACATGCAAAATAGTCTTGTGCCATATTTTTTTCTCATGCTCATTTTTAATACTATTTTTAAATAGAAAGTAAAAAACAGGATTGAGAGATTAATTAAATCAGCAATACCATTTTTTTCCCTTCTTCCAACGCAGATTCAAGTTGTCTGGTTAATGCATTATATTCTGCAATTTTCTCTTCAAGCTGCAATTTACTGCTCTGAAGATTCTCATCTTCTTTTCTGAGCTGGTAAACAAGTTCTTCATTCTGATATTCCACCTCTCCTAATTGCCTTTACACAAAACAGATTAATGTATTATAATTCACTCTAGCAGAAAAATGTAGGAATTAATTTCAATCAGATTTTTCAAGTTACCTTTGAAGATCTTCATATATCTTCTGAATGTTACAGATCTCTTCTTCTAAGCCAAGATTGCCCATAGAAGTTACACTATGGTTATCCTGTGAAAATGATAATTTATTTCTAGTTGAAGAGACCTGTTTACAGGATCTTACTGGACTAAAGTAAGCCTGTCTATTAAAATCCATCAAAGAATATGACTGAAATTTCAGAGACAAGCTATGCTAATTCAGACAAATGTTATGTTATATTCAAGTAAATGTTCTTGTGTTATTGTACTTTGTATAATTATCTTAAAATGATAAAACACAGACAAAGTTGGGGACTAAGATTTAGCATGAACACTTTAAGGGTGAAAACCTGCTATGCAACAAAGGCCTAAAAAACTCCATGTGCTGCTCATGCAGCCTTGAATATTAGGAGTTGGTCAGGTCTACCTGACCAGCAAAAAAGGCTCCCTCACACTACAGCCACAAAAGGCATAAAAATAACACTGCCTACACTATGGGTTATCACAGAAGAACAATGCAGCACTGGCAAAAGATTTCAGAAACTCCTTTTCATAAATTCTGGTCATAGAGGCAAGGGGAAAGGACATCAATCACCAAGACTTAATGCTGAAATTTAACTATAGTTCCACCAGACTAGTGATTATATTCCCAATTATTTTTCCATACTTAAGAGGCTTTTTCAGGAAAACATGTAGTTAGATTAAAATTACATATATCATTTTATATAATGTACAAATTCTGTACCTCAAAATTAATTATTGCTTAAGTACTTTAGATTTAAGAGTTTATGAACATTCCTTGAAGAATCAAAAATCAAGAGCAGTGTTTTATAGGAAGTCTATAGGACCTCAGAGACTCACTGTGCTTCAGCTGTAGTTTTCCCACTGACACAGCAGGACGATTAAGCCCCTTTCCCATCACACTAACTTGAAAACCTTTGTCATTTGTGCTCTTCTAACTCAAAAGCACATTAAAAAAAAAGATAAAAAAACACCCCAACCCCCCAAATTACCCTGGCATCGAAACTGATGACAGAATAAAAAAAGAGTCAAGGAAAATTAATTTTCAGGATTTAGAGAAAATGCAAGAATTAGTGTTAAATACAGTTAAAAATTGCAATTATCCTATTAAAGCATTTTTTAAAAATACTTAATCAAGGAAAACACTGCAATAATTAGAATGTTATATATCATCAAGAATATAATTTATCTGAACAAATATTGTATGGTTTATAAATTAGCTGCTAAAAACAAAACTAATGTAGAATTAAATTATTCTACTAGATACAAACAATAGCTATACTTGTATTTATTTCCAGGGAAGAATTTTGCAACACAACTCAGGACATAAGTATTCAAAAAGATCAAGAATATACTCACTCTAAAAGTAAAAATTCTTGCCACATAATGAATTCACATAAATACAGTTGGCAACAGTTTTATTTGCATTCTGCTATTTCCACAGAAGTTTTTGACTTATGAAGAAAATAACAAAGATAACCTCACTACTATCACACACGCCAATAGTAAAAAATGTCCCAGAGACTTTTTTCCACATAATTTTCTCATTCATCATTAGAAATCAGCATGTTCTAACCACCTGAAGCTCCAGCTCCCTAAGGGTTTTGCATTTGTGTGCACGGATCCTTTCCCAGGACAGAAGCTTTTGCTGGTTTTCCTCAGATGCTTTCAGCAAGTCACAAACATGTTCTAACTCCTTTAACTCAGCCTTCGTTTTGTCCCTCAACTGCACAGTAGCATCACAGGAGAAGAATGTAAGTGTAAAACCATAAATTAATTGTTGTAATAGTTAATGGATTTTCATGTAAGTAATAAAGCTAAAATTCTATACAAGTTACATATCACCTATTTTATAAAATACTGACAAAGATACAAGTTATTTTCTGACACTTAAAAATGTGCTCTGTTCCAGTGTTCAGCTCCATCTGCTGAAAAATTTATAACTCGTCTCTGCATGGAGTCTCAACTTTAACTGTTCACTAAAAAAGCGCACTTACAGTAGATTTGCTTCCATATACAATTTTCACAACTGTTCTGTCCAAAGGATAGTTTCAAAATCATCAACAATAAAATCACATTTTTGAAAGTGATAAAAGAATTCTGGAATTCTAAAATATTAGGCAAACTACTTAGTCATTGCACTAGGAATCATTGCTCAATTGTTTGCAAAAACGCCAACTTTAGATAGCAGCCAGTAAAACTCTCAGAAATTTAAAACCAAGAGACATTACCTTGTGACTTCTAATAAGATCACAAAAATGTAGAAAAGATCTGTATCCTACAGAATTGTTTGAAAACATTCTTTATTACTGCAAAACGTACCTTATCTGCTTCTAAGCGTTTGTTTTCTGTCATTTTTTTGTTTTCATTTAAGACTGTTTCATATCTGGATTTCAATTCTTCTACTGCAATTTGTCTTTTTTGTACCTAGGACGACACAAAGGACATTTGCAAGGTCCTTCATTTAAATACAGAAAAGATAGAATCATTAGTATGAAGCATAAAGGAAAACCTTTGACTTTTAAATAGTATCTCAAAGTTTGTCATTATTTGAAGTTATTTATTTTCATTATCCTACTTGTCACAGCAAGTATAAAAGGGTTACCAGGTAAAGAGCACTGTCATATCAGCAGTGTGTTGTCAACAATGGAGAATGAGCTACAGTTGTGCTGCAGAAGCAGCCAGAATGACTCACACCTCTCTCCCAACATAACAACTTTCACTGACACTCCCATCTGGAGTCACTACAGCCCTGAGCTGTTTTCACTTTCACGCCACTCACTGCTTAAGGCTGGCTGTTGCCTGGAACTACATCTACCATCTTAAAGCTGGCAGCAACTTCAGTTGTGATGACGCATTCCAAAGACAAGGCTCTCTGGCTCTACTCTAGATTTTCAATCATGTCTTTTCTCTTGTCACTGATTAAAAAGAGAAGTGAAGAATGTCAGTGAAGTTGTGTCTATACTATAGCAAAAATAGATATATATTTGAATCAATGTTCTAAAATTTCTGTGTGAATAAAGCCAAATACAAAATATTAATTGATAAAAATCCCATTTAAGGTTTGGTTTATTTATTTCACTGGTATTTCTATGTGGATTTACCTACTGAAAAAAAGAACTCGTATAACCCTATACTCATAACCCTAACCCTAATACATATTTCTTGAATGAACTTGAATTTCTTGAACTTACTTGAATACTGATATGCTCTTAGGATCATGAAGATAAAGTATGGCCAAGTAGGGGTAAGATATCATTGGTATATCCACTGAAGACATCAGACTCAGACTTTTAAAATATCTAGTTTACTGAGTCACTAACATGCTTTTTAGGAAGCAAATCTTGTCAATGCAAGTTTGCAGTTGTTGGCTTCAATGAGCTTCAAGTGGGCTTCACACAGTTAAGTACAGACAATGTACTTGTAACAGTTGGAGACTATTCTTTGATATGGTCTTTAATAGAATTTCCTTCTTTCATACTCAGTGTTACAAAAATTTAACAATTCCCATGACAAGAAAATGGGTTTATTACAAACAAAACCTTTATCATTTCCTCAAAACAGCTTACAGGTTTAGAAACAACATATTTGAAGATTTCAAACATGGTAAGTCACCTCATTTTTGTGCTGTTCTACAAGGTTTTCCTGCAGCTTTACTTTTTCTTGCAGCTGTAGCAACTCATATTCAACAGACACTGTAGTTTTCTCCAATGTAGCAATGGAAGCCTTGACCAAAAACAGAAAATAAAAAAATTACACATTCTACAATATGATATTACCAGCAAGTGACTTGCTGGCACCAGAAGAGTGACATTAAATATTTTTCCCATCAAACAAAAATGATAGTCTATAGTTCATTTGTCACCTCATGAGAACACTTATATTGGACGATAAATATAGTACAAAACCCGTAAACCCTTTCAAAATTGAAATTAATAATTGAGGTAAACTCAGTTATTTAACTTGAAAGAAAGGTTAACAAACATAAAACAACAATTTCTACAATTGTGCAGTTATTGACAGTAAAATAAATAGCATCCAGATTAAGCAGATATATCATCAGACAACCCTGATACTGGCTTTGCCATAAATTTCCACTGGAAAATTTTCAGTATCTCATTTGTCCTTATTATTACAATGGATGGCAAACTTCATTCTGCAGATCTGGGGTCTCTAGACAGAAGGTCCAAAGAGAATTAACATGGTTACTTAATTAATGTGTGAGAAATGTAGAGCCATTCAACAGTGATGTATAGTCTCACCTTTAATTTTTTGTTTTCAAGGTAAATCTTTTCATTTTCAGAGTTAACAGAATTTAGCTTTCCAAGAATTTCCTCTTCTGAGTTTCTTCTCCATTCCTCCCTTCTTTCCATGTCTTCCATCAGGTCGCTGATCTGACTTGTTAGACAGGCAACAAGTATAATACACAATGCTTCCAAAACTCTCACTATGAAAATTAAATTGAACTGTAACACATTCTCCTTTATTATGTGTGTTTGTGTGTGTGTGTGTATATATATATTTCTATAAAGGGGGAATGCATTTACGCATCCAAAGAAAGGATTATCTACTTATATTCTGAAATAAACTCTCTGACAGAGGAGAGTCTCTACTCCAAGGAAGGGGTCTTAGCTCAATTACAGAACACCAAATCATACTTCCAAGAGAACTATGCACATGCACACTGTACAAAATTTAATCATATTGAATTTATATCCCATAATGTACTACTAAGAACACTCCTTAGCTACTTTAGAAACGTTACTTTCCATTGTTAAAAGCAGCAAATTATGCTGTGCCTCATTTTTTTACCTTTTTTGTTTAATAAAGTTCACAAAGTTTGTCTTGCTGTTTAGTCAGCCGCACACTGCTTAGTAGTACAAGTCTTGTTAGAATGGCACATTTCAAGCAAAGACTTGTATTTTCAGCTCAAATGAAAACAGAAAAAACCAGCTGGAAGCAGAATTAGTATTTGTTCTTCTTAGATGTCTTCTAATATACACTGGACCAGCAGTGGGCTAGACAGATGTCTGGACTGATGCTGCCTACCTGCACTCCAGTTAAACTTCAAAATCTGCTGAAAGTATTTTCACAAATGCCAAATTTTCTGGGAAAAACCCAAAATATTCAAGCCAGTTCAATGTGAGGTGTTCAATACTTGAGCCTGAATCAAGTTCTTTGTGAAATCAACATTGTCTCAGACCTAGAACAAAGACATCTAACAGTTTCTTTTGCTTTTAAAAATTATAGTCCATATTTCTACCAACAGAAATAGTAAGAGGATTTTTGTCATTGCCAAAAAATAGCATATCCTTCATGTACATTAAGATTTGACTGTGTAGTTTTAATAAGGTTGGATAATTTTGTTCTGCTTTTCCTTACATGTGTGAACTGTTTGAATGGCATCTGAGAGGAACCCTTCTCTACCCTCTCCTGAGGTGAGACATTAGTGGAACTGAAATAATTTGGTCATCACTAGTCTGAAGTAGGACCTAGAAGACAAATAACCTTCTTCTATTCTGTAAACACAAGGGTTAACACTCAAGATGTTGAATCAGGTATTAAATAACTGGTTATGTGGTGGCTACATAGTAGCTGCCAGCAAGTTCAGGCTGATCAGAAGTATGCAGGAAAAAAAATGTTTTTACAGGTAAAGGGGAATAAAGCTTTAAAAGAAGTGAAATGCAACAGAGAGGAGACTAAAATTTTCTTAAATTTGTTCTTATTTCCAACTTCCAAATTCTGCTCTGAATTTTAAAATACTAATACATTCATTTCTATTGTCAACAGAGTATTGCAGTACTGAATATCAACACTCTGTGACTGCAGAAATGAACCAAAAAGACCAACAGTCCAACTTACTTCTCAAGATTTTCTATTTGAACTTCTAACATTTTCTTTTCTTCAGCTATTCTACCATGCTGTTTTTTCCAGACATCAGAGGCTGACAGTATTTCACACAGTTTGACTTCCTAGAGAATGCAGAAATTATAAACTATGTTAAAAAAATGCCACAGAAGAAGGCTGTTTAATTCTACAATTTTTTTCTAAACACAAGAGCTATTTAATATACCATGGTTTTATTGGATCTCCCTTGTACAAATCAATATAAATTTTCTCTCATCTCAAAAAAAAATCCACAAAATTACCCACATTTTACAAAATCGAAGTCTAAGTATAGACTTTCTTTCAAGGCAGAGACATAATTAAACACTAGTACTGTATATCAACTGTAGAATAAAACATTTCAAAATTTAGGATGACAATCTTTTCCTATGAAAAATATTGTCTTCAATACATCTCAACTACATATAAATTCCATCAATTAATAAAATTGTGCCAAAATATTTTAAGAATGAAAAACACTAGCTAGGTAAGAAATGAAATGTCAGGTAAAGTCCCTTAAATTAATATAATTAACCAATACATGCTATCTTGAAAGTACACCAGTTCTTCAATGAGAAAGAAAACAAGAATGACTACAAAACATCAGAAGCTCAGGAGGAAATTCTGTCCCTCTGTACTGCTAATTTTAGTTAAAGATCCACTACTGTTTTCTCACAAAATTCCAAGAATACAAAAATCATTAATAACTATCTCCTGGTACACAAAGTGCAAAAATATATCTTTAATACTGACATATCCAAAATGATTATTACACATCTATGAGTATGAAAACATATTCTTATTAGGAAATCCAAATAGAGCAATAAGCATAATTCTGATGCACCTGGCCTTTTTGCACAATCACAAACTATTGATAGGTAAAGCAAGATTCCAAGGAGCAACTTGGATTAAGGAAGAAGTTTTATCTTGGATTTTGAAAAGGTTCAGAGCAAGAAGCTTAGAAACAGAAAGCTAAGTAACCACATGAGATATCAATATTAATAAATAAAGAAAATGAACACTTCAAACCTCTGTCATGGATTCTCAGTTAGTACACTGTTTTTCTGAGTTAGTCACAGTCATGGTAATTTCTGAGTGCTTATTCATAGAGGACTAACAGGAAGATCAGGAGAGATTTAACCAAAAGCTGATGACACTCCTCTTACTTCCTACAGCTTAAAATATATAACTTAATGACTTAAGACAATCACTAAATTTTAAGAAAACAAAGGCAGTTAATAGTAACAGCTTTCACGACACCTAACAGCAACCTTTTTCTTAACAAATGAGCAACAAAAGACATACAAGCATATCATAATCAAACAAATTTTTCTATTTTTCACAGGTGAAAGTCTTTCAGTTGTTCAGTTTCAAACAACACAAAACAACATTTCTCACAGCATAGTCACTCACATGTTCTCTTATTTTAGAGGTTACATCTTTCACAGCTTCTTCTGAATGTTGAGCTCTTTGTTTCTGGGACCTTAATGCTTTTTTCAGAGCAATCTTCTTTTGCTCACTTGTTTCCTTTAAGGCTAACTTCTGGCACTTGTATTCACCAATTTTGTGTTTCCACTCTGCGATTTTGTTTTCTAGAGTCTGCAGCATAATTAAAATCAACTCTTCAAATTCTAAACCTTACACATAATTTTGTGCTATAAAATAATTAGAAAGAGCTGTTACATTTATAATCTGCTTCCATATAATCTTGGTATCTCAAATCTTGTGGTTGATACAAGGAGCTAGCGAATTACAACAGTAGACAAGAAAAATATAGAGAGAAAGTCATTACAAAGATGAAAACAAGAGGCTGAGAAGGTGCAGGAGCAAGCAGGAGTAGGGGGAAAGACAGCAATCTAACCATGTCTGTGTGCTCTTGGAAATTAATGCAGAATTTCCACATAGAAGGCAAGGTATGAATGTCAAACCCATTTATGAGGAGGAAAATAAAATGGTTCATCAGACAATTTGTGTAGAGAATATCACCTTAATGATGCTACCAGTGATATGCACTGATGTATTAGAGTACGTGCTCTGAATCTAGTGACACACACTCTACTAGGTCTGGAGATAAGCTGTATGACTGCATATGAAATTTTATTATGGAAGTTAATATCTTGGTTTTGTGGCTTTTGAAAGTCAGGAAGCTAGGAAAGGCTGGGGTCTTTTCTTTAGTAATGTATTTTGGTATGGTCTGTGATTAGATGACAATATACTATTTCCTTGCAAGATCTCTGAATTTTCTCTGTGCATAAAGTGGCCCCACTTTATTAATGACACAGATTTTTTTAGAGAATAAAGTATTTTTTATAAACAATGAAGCAGAAATGCATTTTTAATGCATTTAACTATACTATGAAACGTACTACATAGCCAAGATGGGAACTGGGCTCTACAACTGGCATTATATTATCTTTTCTATTGTAGTTGTTACTTCTGACTAACTAGATATTTACATCACTGTGAGGAAAACTGAGCCCATTTCATGCAGGAAGCTGATCTAACTTCATGACTTCCCTGTTTTTCATCTATACCACATAAGTATGAATAGAAAACAACAACAGACATTAAAATACTACATGATGATATTCATTAAGAGCAATACCAAACTCTGATTCAAGGAGAATCTCAGATTCACTCATCAAAAATGACCAAGTCACCAACAGACAATTAGTG
The DNA here is from genome assembly GCA_013400215.1 of Cisticola juncidis. Lineage (NCBI taxonomy): Eukaryota > Metazoa > Chordata > Aves > Passeriformes > Cisticolidae > Cisticola > Cisticola juncidis. Next base: position 1,092,379 of record VXBR01004351.1, on the reverse strand, counting down.
TCACAAAGACAAATGTAAATCCTGTTCATGTCTCTTACTATTCTTCCACCAAACTCCAGCAATGTAGGTAAACCAGCAGTGTCAACTTTCTCAGTTCAGTGAAAAATACCCTAATTTTAGGAATGATTAATGTATCTGTTTCCTTCCTTTTAGCCGAGGTCTGACACTACATTATGTTCTACTTGTTAGCTACTGAATATGTGACTGTGCCAGCCTTATTCAAGATACTCATTGCCAGTTGCTATAAATTATGCATATTATGCATGAGGGGATATTTCTCAGTATACGTCCTGCTAATGGCCAAAACTTTTACACAATCAAAGCAAAATGTATGTGATTTTCCAAGTGAAAGATGGTCTCAGGTACTGGGATTCACCAAAAGGCAGAAGTACTACTTCAAAAAAAGGAAATTACAAAAAACCATCCAAATATCTAAAAAGTAGTTTTCCTATATAAATGCTTACTGGGCACCTAGTAAACAAAGATGTGACTTGAGGTGGTGGATAAACACCTTCAATAAACACCACAAGAGAAAATCCCAGTCTGTACGGATTTCTACACTTGTCAGTATAAGCAAACAGCTGCTATCCCCTGTTATAACCACAGGAGGTCAGAATCACACTAAGAATGAGCACGTTGGGCACTAGTGGCTGAGGTAAATTCAAACTGACAACTAATTTCATAGGAGCAATGCTAAGCTTTGGCAAGCTTTTGTCTAGTTATTAACAAAACCACCTCCAGGATTTAAGCTAGCCAATGACTCCAGCAATTTCTGAAAGTGAACAAAACTTAAATAGAGATTGAGAGACAATACAGGTGTATATCAAGTTATTTTATCTAATGAAAACGTTGTTGGAATCCTATAATTGTACTAGGTAGAACAAGAAACCAATTTTTATTTAGAAGAAAACATGTGGCTTTATGCATTCATGCAGACACAGACATGATTTGGAATTGCCTTGATATAGGTTGGGTAATAATCTCAAATGATTCAATTAGCAGGGGATGTATGCTATTAAAAAGTTTGGAAACTGGAAATACATTTGGTTTAGTCAATGTTTTCTCATTCATTCCTATGTTCTTGACAACTTTTATATATTGTATTCTGAGGCCATATACAGCTCCAGCCCTTCACACATGACCTCCTCCTTGCCTTTTTCTAAAGCCAGTAACTGATACAAATGCCCAAATTTAAATTCTGCTTTTTAGAACAGAAAATGGAAATAATTTAACCTACCTTAAACAAAGTGAGATTAGGCATTAGTCTTAGGTGTTTCACTTTCCTTCAGTATTAAGAGACTTATTGATTCTTCACAGACAATAAGAAACAAGGTGTGGCTGTCACTGTTCTCTTAGAACAGAAAGTCACCACAAGGACTTGCCTATCTCTTGACCATATGGAGAGTGTCTTCTAGGCAGTGCAGTTAAGGGAGTGAGCAAACACTTCTATGCACGTTTCACTTTGCTTCACCAGGACTGTGTAAGTGTGCATAAGTTGAGAAAAGAAAAACAAACAAACAAACACACACACACACCCTTGCAATTAAAATGGTGTGGTCAGGCAGATCTTGCAAAACATGAATACTTATGATTTTAACTGTTTCAGATTTTTCTTTTACCAATAATTTTATTTCAAAACAAGTCCCTGCAAAGCTTTGGGGTTTTTTTCCAATAAACTGAAACACAAGTAAAAATATTTTGACCTGTATTTTTACTTTTAATTCATTATTTTCTGCTTCTTTTCTTTCAATCTGACACTGCAGGTGAGCTTGTACTTCCTTTACTGACCTTGACAGGTGGTGTCGTTTCTGTATGTTGATCTAAGAAAGATAAACACAAATTTACTGGACTATGCTGTATGATTTAATTTAATATTTAATATATTTAATATTTAATTCAAACTCTAATTTTGGGGGATATGTAAATCATAAAGGAAGAGGAAACTTATGTCACCAGAACTCAGGGCAAATGATTCTATGAAATTTCTTTTGACTTGATTCCTTTGGCTCATTCTAAGAAGTAACAAGGTAGAGAAGCATGGTATTATCAGTATAGACTGAAACAGAATAAAAGAATGTACCAATGGAAGTGTTCATTATAGATAGCAGTAAGAAAGGCAGATTCTGTCAAGCATTGATGAAAATGCCATTTATTGAAATTAATGTAAGAAGGAACAAGGGGACCGCATAGAAAATGATTTATCCTTTCAGCTGCTAGGCACCCTAAATTGTTCAACATTAGGTAGTCTCCAGTCAGAGCATGTTATGCCACATAGACCCCGTCAACACTGAAATCTGCTGGCATTGGGGTCTTCAGAATTTTAATAGGCTTTTCTGTTCAGCATTGCTATTCTCAAGCAAAAAGATGTTCCCATGAAAATGTGCTCCTTTACTTCAAGATAAAGGACATGACAAGTGCCCCCACAGGCTCCTCTACTATGACCAGCTGGTTGAGTTTATCCAGCAGCCAAGTGGTATGTTCATTTGGTTAAGCAAAAAGAGCTCTTCAAGAAGAACCACGGTTCTTAAAAACCCCTAGGGAGTTACAAATATCAAAGCCCTCTGCTGTCACCTTAAAGGTCTCACAGAGCCTCCTCTGTCCCTCATCAGCGCTGAACCCACACACACACAAAGCACACTGGAGGTGTTCAGTCTGTAACACAGGCTGCCAACCCACCACTAAAATAACTTCCAAACTTTTACAGTATGCTCTTACACAGGACAATTCTGCCCTTCCAGTGTTGGTTTTTGCACTGAGCTCCTTCTTTTGGCGCAAAGAATGAATGAGCTCTTGCCAGGCTTGTCAGCCTTTGATGATATTAGCTCTGCTGTCTGTACTTCCTTTCCTACAGAGCCATGGAAACCAACTGTGAACAGTACCTGTTCAGTTTACTCCAGATTATTCCTTATGAGTACTTTTCCCCCAAAATATTGCAAACAGTAAATGAGAAGTCAAAAGCCACCTTAGGATACTAATGTTGAAGATAACTGCATCCTTAGTAGGTTTGAATACAGTTTTGATGGTTTTAAGATACTTCTGTAGGAAACACCTTTCAGCTTCTTCAGCACCTTCAGGACTTCAGCACCTTTACTTTTTTCATAGGTCTTTGAAATAATTGTTTTACTCAAATTTTATATTTTTTCATTAGTAATCTAGCATATTGGAAGAAAATATTTATTCTAATGGAACAGGTCACTCACTTTTTCACACTGAAGTATGGATGAAAGTTCTTTAATCTGTTTTTCCCTTTCAAGTATTTTTTTCCTGAGATTCTTCAAGGGAAAAAAAACCAGTTAATTATTTTAATGTCTGTACACAATAAGGCATTAGTAATGCACAGTGATGAACATCTCAGATGTAAAACTAAGATTCCACTTTGTGAAGGTAAATCACAAATACTCCCACTTTCCCACCCTTACTGGAAACTGTATGACTCCATAGGGTAGCCAATTTCAGATATTCAGCATAGAACAAAGAGAATCAAATTTTAGTTTACTTACAGTATTCTGAATTTCCCTTTCACTTAGCTCCTGCATCCAAGAGTCAATGTTTTTATGGTTTAACTGCAACAAAGGAAACATTAAAAATTTCTTCTGATTATAACAGATTTTGTATTTTTCAATGATTTTAAAATGGTTACATATAGCATCCCATTCCCCCCACTTCCTTCTCAGGCACCTGCAACCTTGTCATCATCCTCATCCCTTCTCCAAACACCTCTCTCCTGCCTCTGCCCTAGCACTCCAGCATGACTGATGCCTTCAACAAGCAGAGTTATCTGCTTATTCCACTCAGTGCTCCACTGACTATTCATTATTTTTTCAGAAGTGGATTGTGTTGCCTTCTCCACCCACCAGGACCCACCTCACCTGTGCTCAGCCTGTGCCAGGGGCATCTCCATCAAAAGGATTATTCAGACTAAGAGTTTCAGTTTTTATACCCATGTTGCCCTTCATATAACTGAGAAAACAAGTAACAAATTCAGGAAGTTTCCACCTTAAATATTCACTTCCTCAGAAAATCAGAATGCAGACTTCCCTGTTTTCCAACTGTCTTAAGGCAAATAAGTACAATCAAACATCTAAGGTTTTTTATTTTATATATGTGTATTTTGTTTTATGACGGGATTAGATTTCTCGGCAAACCTCAACTTGTCTAACACAATGCAACTCTCTGTAGCTTTTTTCTGGACATACAACCAAAACCAAGTTCTTTAACTTAATTACTTCCAGTGAAAACAGCACCTTGGAAGATTAAACATCATGCTTCATTTATCATAGCAAATCCATGTAAGCAGAAAAGAATGATTAACAATTTTGTCATAGTTTCAGTATACTGTTGTTACATCCAGCACTGTCACTTAGCTATTTTTTGAAATATCACCTACTATCAGCTACTTAGGAAGTATATTTTTAACCTTGTTAACAAAACAAATACAATTTAAAAAATCAAGCCTGACAGGAACAGAATGAACTTGCCTCAACAGTGTGAAGAAGAAGAAACTTTTCGTGAAGATTCAAGTCCAATGAAGGAGCAGTACAGTCATGTACGGGTAAAGACAAGGATGATTGTGATGGTGATGACATTTTGATTTGATGCTGTATAACAGGACAGTATATGTTAACATATATTGCTGCTCCATGAATCAGTAACTGAATCATTACTGGCATGCCAGGTTGTTCCCACTACAGGTGGACTACTGGACTGGACCAAGCAAACCCCAGTCACAGCAGGGATGTAACACAGCTAATGCACCTGAAATCTTCCACAAGAATTCACAACTCGCAATAGTGCTGAATTCACAAATATGGTGCACGGAAAGCAAATCCTTCCACAGCAGAAAACTGAGTCCACTCGAAGGACAAAGTAAAGCTTGCACCAGTTATTTCCCACTTCCACTCTGCCCAGCAAAGAGGTGGAGGCTCAGGGGCACAGGTCACTCAATGCCAGCCCTCACCCCGGGCCTACACTCGGGCTCTCACCTCGACAAATGCCCCTGCGCCCGCTGCCGGCTGCTCCCGGCCCTGGGGTGAGCCGGGAGTCGCCCCTCGGCACCGCTGCTCCTGTGGGGCATTGCCCCTCGGCACCGCTCCTGTGGGGCAGTGCCCCTCAGCACCGCTGCTCCTGTGGATCAGCACCCCTCGGCACCGCT
>VXBR01004351.1:1021866-1079086 GCA_013400215.1 Cisticola juncidis | reverse complement strand
GGGGGCTGGCGGGGGTGAGACAGCCCAAGGGCAGACGGGCAAAGAGGGGAGAAGGCGCCAGCGCTGGGGGCACGAGGTGCGCAGGCATCAGCTGCCGCCAGATACGGCCGGACTTTGCATGCAAAGGACAAAGGTGTGTCTCGCCTGAAATAAACACCTGGGCTTTACTGACTGCTAGAGACCTATTCATATCGCTGCCTGATCGGTGAAAGTCGAGCTCTGATGTGACACATAAAAATCAAGTATCTGTTTCCTTAGACTGTTTGGTTTGTTTTACCTTAGGATCGTTTTTAAGCTTGTTTGATAGCCCATTGTTTCCGATTTGGTCTTTCCCTTTCTTCGAAGTGAGGGCACTGTACCTGTCCTTTGTTCCTTAGCGCTTGTTTTGAGCCGTAATCCCCTTTCCTTATATAATCAAACTTGAACAGATTTCCTGTGTGAAGATGCCCATCCGAGCGGTGTAAGGTAATCCCCTTTGGTTTCTTCTCGCTGAGCCACAGTCAGGTTCGGAAAGTTGTTATCTGGTGTGATCAGTCTGATATATCGCCCTAAATCTCAGTATTTAAGCAGAACCAATGATCAGCAGCCCAGCAGAGCTCTGAAAATGCGAACTTGTCTAAAATATACCGCTGTTCAAATTTAAATGAACTTAAAGCAGTCAGCAGGCTTCTCTTTTTTTGATGGATGTATTTCCATGCTTCTCCCACTACTCCTGGCTTCTTCCAGGTCTACCTGCTTTCCAGACCAACTCTTCCTTTCCAGCCTCCACTTTTTCTTTTCTGGTTGGACGAGGGAAAAAAAGGAGATGCAAGATCTTGTGATGGGACCTTATGATTTCATTTAAGTGTGTATGTGAAATCTAACATTGTGGTCTTCACTAAGAAATATTCAGACTGCTGAGAGGATTTATGGGAATTTTAGTAGGAAATATTAATATTTTTATATACAAATACTCTTGTCTGTAATTAGTAAAAAAAAAAAAATAACTCCAGACCTACTTTTACTATATAGTAAAGAATCTGTACAAAGTTTTTGAGGACACTTGGCATAGTTTTAAAAGCCTTTTAAACAGTAGTAGTAGCACATCCATGAATAAATTCCCTTCTTCCCTATACAGCAGCTGAACTTTCTCATGACTACAGTTTGCTTTTATGTAGAACTGCAAATGCCAGAAAGGTTAATCAAGATGTGCACACTCTCAAAATTGGTTAATCTACATGGAACAGAAATGAAACCAAACTTGGACAATGCAATTGACTTCTATTGTATCTGTTTCTTACTGGCCACCAAAGAAGTTGTTAAGAATGTTAAGTTGTTAAGAATGAAATTAGACAGTCAGAGTGCTTCCAGCCCTGTTAAGTTCCTAATTGGTAAATTTGTTAAGGACTTCATCCCAAGGCAGATTCTCCTGGGAATGCCTGACTTTGACCAGTGGGCTGTCAAGGGTGAGATCATCATTGTTGGGAGGAGCTGCTGCTCTGAGGAGAGGCAGGCAAAGCCCTCACTTCCACCTTTGCTTGGTTCCCTAATGTGAAATGTGCAGCTTCTCCCTGTCTGGGATTGAAAAACCAACTGCTTGTGGATGAGGAAGACTTGGCATGAACTTTGTAGCAAGTTAAATGAATTGTCTGATGAATTTATTTAGCTAAATGAAGTTATGTTATACTTCATGGTCACTGAAATCACAGCTTGGACGAGAACAGCAGAGCTCATCTTATGGTTTCTTGAAGACATTGACAGCATATCTAAAGAGTTTATCAAACACTGGTTTGTCCTATTCTAAAAAGCAAAACACTCTCCACCCCCAAAGATATATATTTCACAACTTCCCAAGAAAGTTTGTTTTAGCTTTTAATCCTTGTCTTTAGAAGCTTTGTTTAATGTCTAATTATAATTTAAATCTTCTTACTGTAGTTTAAACTCCCTATTTTTATCCTGTTTCCTCTGGATAGGACATTTTTTTCAATATATTCAAGGTAGCTGTAAGGGGAATCTGTTTTGTCTTCAGGTTTTACATGGGGATAATTGACAAACAATTACAAAATATACAAGATTGAAGTAATCCCTTAATTTTCTTTATTACCTCTAGACTTTCATTTTAGTTAATGTTTTAAAGCACACTGTGCAAAATTGGACAAAATGCTTCACATGAGAATGCTCAGTACCAAGTTCAGCAGAAGTTTTCTTCATAATGTTATCAATTACCTTTCACATTTTTGTCTGATAATATCCTCCTGCCCCTTTTTTTTACCTGATAGTATGAATGTGTTGGTGAACTTAATAGCTTCCAAATTTGTCCTTAGATTTTTACTGATGATTGGAGAATAGTTATATCTTTTAAAACACCATCTTCAAACTAATGTAAGGGACTGTTTTAAATTTGTCCTGGAAAATTATTTCCATGAACTGAATATTTTTACCTAACTTGCAGTTCACAGAAGAAAAGCTTGGTCAAGCAGAGAAGACTGAACTGGATGCTCATCTGGAGAACCTTCTCAGCAAAGCAGAATGCACTAAATTGTGGACAGAAAAAATAATGAAGCAAACAGAAGTATTATTGCAGCCAAATCCAAGTAAGGAGCCCTTTGGGTTTTTGTTTTCAGCTTTTGAATTGATAGATAGGCTAGTGTAAATATTTACTGCAATAGCTATTACAAAAGTAATGATTAAATACAGCAGTTTTAAAATTTGAAGGCTGCAGTTATGGACAGCACATTTTGAAGAGCTGGAAAGAATTGGAGACACTGCTAATTGCTGGTACTTCCTGAACTTTTCAAATGGGGCAAACTTTATACAACTGTCATATTGGTTCCATATACTGCTCAGTCTCAGGTTAATTAGTTTTTTGAATTGTTACTGTTTAATTGAATTTCCCATTCTAGTTCCAGATACTTGGAATACTGTTTGCACAACACAAATCAGCTTGAAGCAGGCAAGATGAACTAAAATACCTGTCTTTAACAATCCCATTGCTAAAGAATTAGCACTCTACTTAAGCAATACAAAAAAGTGTCAAATATGATTTCATCACTGTTGAGTCTCTTACTGTACAGTAATAGAAAAAACATGGACAGAAGAAATGAAGTTTTATGATGTTTTTTATTTGTTTCTGAAATTGCTGCTATGAGTGGTAATGTTGAGGAGATCATTACTCATTAGGATGAGTTTCAGACTCATCCTATTGTACTAGAGTTTGGATCTATAGGAATTTGCTTGGTGTATAGATCTAGATTTTAAGTAAAGACCTTGTGTCTAGTCAGTGGGTGAACTACTTCACTGAAAAGATCTAAACCTTCTTTGGGTTTGCTCAAATGATAATTTTATAAAACTGCTACTATTTCTGCACTGAAAACATAAATATTCTCCTTGTAGTCATATACTGAGCTAGGATTCATTAGTAAAGGGAAATCATAAACTGCTAATGCCAAGTAGATAAATTCTTTATTACAGAGATGTTTGAATTATTACTTTGGAAGTGTATTGCATTTTTAGTTCCATAAAACCAGTATTTTAAAAATAAACCAACTAATCATGTGGGAAAGATGCAGTAGAACTTGCAGAATATTCTAACTCAAATTTCTATTTTTGTCTAGGCCTGAGGAAATAGTTGTCTTTTTCATTCAGTTAAGTATTTGTAACATCTCTTGGACTTTTTTGGAAACTTGTATGCTTCAAATATTGAAGCACTGGCTGGAGGCTAGTGGAAGTGTATAAAGAAGTTTCAGTAGAAGCATGATATGTGGAAGTCTCAGTTCTGCTCACCAGTCCATTTTCTGAGGACTAAAAATACTCAGCATTGAGCAGTGATCTTTGTGAATGTAACTTCAGCTGTTTGCTGGCCTACTTGGAGAGGGATCACATGCTGGAGAGAGCTGCTTGTGGTGGTTGTTAATGGAGTGAGCCTGTCTAGGAGAGGAAAAATCACTTTCAGTCCTGTTTATAATTGTATCTATAGATCAGACCCATGTAATTGTCCAATAATTTTAGATTACTTTCTGTTCTTTTGTGATTTAGTGAAAAATAAATACTATGGCTTAAGTAAAGGAAACAAATCACTTTTGATTATTTTTGGTTCACTTTTTTTTCCAGGGAATGCACTGGTACCCATAATTATCTGTCTTAGATTAATTTTTCTGACCTTCTTGAGAGAGTAGTTATTTAACCCACTGCTGTTAAAAGTTGTCTAATTAACAAGTAGTATTAAAGTGACAGGTTTTTAACTGGAAAGCTTCTTTGTGGTTGTCTGTACTACTGTAGGCTGAAATCAGTTCATACTGACTGTATAAATAAAGCCAGCTGGGTGGGAAATGAAAGCAATTGGTCAGAGAAATTGAGTATTATATCTGAGGAGTTTGCTTTTTCAATTACAGAGTCCCTGTTTAGGTGTGTGAGGCCTTTCCATCTAAGAAGCTCCCTGTAGCTTTGTAGGTAGAAGATATTATAATAGAGGGGCAGTAATGCTCACATAGTCCAGACGAGTTTTGCTGCTAATTTTATTGCTGACTTAAAATATGGGAACACAAAATGAAACATTTTCTAATATCTTTTAATGGTTTCTTTCTGAGTGTTTGAAGGGAGCATGGGGCATGGGAAAGAGGATATAATTTCTGGGGCTATCAAACTTGCAGAATGTCTTAATAGGGAACTTAGAGTAGTTGCTCAGCTTAATTCCTACTGCTAAATGTGAACAATTTTGATCTTTTCTCTGGAGGGGGAATGAAAACACTGATTTTTTTTTTAAGGAGAAGTGTTCTGTTATTGCTCTTACTGTGAAGACTTCTGATCAAAATTCTGAAAAGCTGTACAACTATGCTATTGAAGAAATAAAGTATAAATTTTCACTTTTCCAGGTCGTTCTAGAAAACACTTGAACATGGCATGGCAAACATGCAAAATGGTCAGTTTGCAAGAGCAGGATCTCAACATTGTTCACTTCACGTTGAGTTAAATTGCTGGATTTTGAAATTTTTTTGTGTGTTCCTTTTTCTTGTTTGTTTGTTTCTCTTTCTAACTTGTGCTTTGAATGGCAGTAATTATTTCAAATAAACATTTTTAGATGCCAGAATAGAGGAATTTGTCTATGAGAAGCTGGACCGCAAAGCACCAAGTCGCATGAATAACCCAGAGTTACTAGGCCAGTACATGATTGATGCTGGGAATGAATTTGGCCCAGGAACAGCCTATGGTAAGAAGTAAAAAACCCCATAGAGACAGGCTTTTTTAACAATATAAAATTGTATTTCTTGTCTTCCTCTAGACAAAACAGTTCAGTGACATTTGTATCAGTTTGAGTTGACTTGCTGTATAACTGAGCATTAGATCAGTGATGAGGTTTCTGTCCAAATCTGGAAACAGAATTTGTGTTTGGAATGGTATCAATCTTCATTGATGGATAATTATCTTACCAGAACCACTACTTTTGGAGTTTAGTTTCCTTGTTAAAGGAACACATCTGCACATTTCACAGTATTTATTGATTTTCTTTGTTGTTTGGAGAGAAAATGTTACTTGAAATTCATTTCTGTAGTAAGGAACCACTCTTAACTGTACTGTATTCCTTCTTTTCTTAACAGATAATATTTTGATAAGGATAATAGTGTGGAATACAGTCTAAATTTTATTCCTTCTCTAGTAAATTTATATATCAACAGGATGGTTGGAGACCTCTAATATTTTTACACTGCTGTTAATTTAAAAGTCTAATTCTAGTGTTCTCTGCAACTCCTAAAGTTGCCAATACAAATTGAGCTGTTAATTTAATTTAAACAACTGAAAAATGTAGATGTCTATATATTATGGTATGCAAAGGCTGATAGTTCACTCTCTTTAATTCTTTCTTCAAAATTACTGTGGGAGTGAAAACTTCTGTTCTGTGAAGAATGAGTTCCTTATATCTGTAAATAATGATGTTCCTTTTCAAAAAAAGAAAATCCAATTAAATAGAAGTAAATGTTTTATAGAATTTATTTCTGCCAAAATCAATAATGGCTAGCTTTGTTCCTCTTATTTCCACATGATTTTATGTATCTGTGGCCTTCCTTCTGATCATCAGCCTCAAGTCTTGCTTTCTAACATCAGAGTTGTACTTAGAGGCACTGCCCCTTAAGTTGCAGGGTTTTTTTTTTTAAATTCGGGCAAATAAGATCAAATACTAGCATATAGATACATTGTTAGGGTTTCATGTGTTGTAATAAAGTCTTAGTTCTCTGAACACTTAGTGTCCTTTCTAGCTAAGTAGTGTCAGGCTGTTGAAATTCCTTTTGATACACTAACTTCAGTTTCAATACTTAACTTGCAACTAAATTTTAAAGTATTGCTAGGTTAATGTACAAATGCATATTTAGAAGTTTGAGTAGATGGGGGCGAGAAAAGCACATTATTTTCCAATATCTTAATAAGCTTTTTCTGTGCCACCAGCTCCTCCTGTCCTAAGAATGTTGTATAGGAAGGGAAATTGTTGGATTAACATAAGTACGTATGATACCCAGTTCTGGAATTGGTGTTCACTATGGATTTGCCATAGTTAGTGCCATTTCTGCAATGTGGTCTTTTTGAAATCTTGCCTTGACTTGTGATTCTTCATAATAAAAATTGTGTGGCTTGCTGTTTGTGTGATTGCTTATTTTGGTGTGGGGGTTTTGTTTGTTTTTATGTTGGGTTTTTTTGGTGTTTAGTTTTGGGGGGTTTTGAGTGTTTTTTTTTGAGGGGGGTTGGATTTTGCACATTTTTTTCTTTCTTTTGAAGGCCCTTTTCATGGCATTGCATTGTTTTTCAAACTGCTGGCCTAAACTTTCCTGACTGTAGCAACCTGTTTTGTTAACCTCCTGCCTGAACAATATGATTAACATATTTTTTCCTTTGCAGGAAATGCACTCATTAAATGTGGAGAAACACAAAAGCGAATTGGGGCAGCAGACAGAGAACTAATTCAAACTTCTGCTATAAACTTCCTCACTCCCCTAAGAAACTTTATTGAAGGCGACTACAAAACTATTACTGTAAGTTGAACTGTACATTTTTCAGGATTCCACACCAATTGTAATTGTCAGTCTTTGAAATGTAGTGGCAGATAATGATGTATTATTTTCCTTAAGGTAATATAGAAAAATTCAAGTGAAATTTGTGCCTTTGGAATATTTTCTGGTTTTTTTCTGAGGTAAGAACAAAATAATGATGAAAACATTTGTTTGGTAACTATTGTTCTATGAGAAGTATGCATATTGAATATAAATTGGGTGAGAATATTTAGGATCTTATTCTGCCTCTGTTTATAACTGAAGAACTTTTTTTTATATGATACTTCTTTAAAAGCATTTTGAAGCAGTCTTTTGCTTGTGAGTATGTATATCTGTTCTCACAAAGTAACCTAACTCACTTTCAGAAAGAACGTAAACTGTTACAAAATAAAAGACTGGATTTGGATGCTGCAAAAACCAGACTGAAGAAGGCAAAAGTTGCAGAAGCTCGAGCTGCAGTAAGTAGGGTTTTTTTTCAGTTGGTCCATAGCTTTCAGACTTACTGATACATATTTATCAACTTGACTGCTTGGTTATGTTTCCAGTCCTAGCTTCTTACCCTGGTTATTTTTCTAGATACTTTTGTAAGAATGCCTAAGTGGAACACAAGGAAACAGAAGTGAGTTAAGTGACCTTATTGATCAAGGTGTTAGTCTTCTACTTTTAAGTATTCTGTCAAGTTGAACTTACTTATTCTCTTCTTGATTTTTAGTAGATGAGCTTATACTGTCAAAAATTAATTGGTACAACCTGCCAGTATGGGTGTAAATACAAATACTCAAATCTCTGCAAATGTTGAAGTGTGTGTCTAATTGCTTTCAACTGATGAACCTGTCTACAGCTCTCTATGTCAGAAATCTTTGTGGTTTCTCTCTGTGTATTGCTTACTATTTTACACCACCAAACAGAAGTGAGACTCTTCAACTCATATGACTTGACCATTCTGATTCCCTCAAAAAATGCTTATCCAAGGAGATTAAATGGGAAAAAAAAAGGTTACTTTTTCAACTCTTAAAATACTCTAAGTGAAAGAATGGACTGTTAACTGTATGCAGTTTCATCAGGATATATTTACAGTATTTTCATAGCTATCTTTTGACTGCATTCCTTAAGGTTCAGCTGTTAATGATGGACAGTGAAGTGATTTTTCCTGTAAGGGTTAATGCAGTAAGGGTCATGCAAAGAGAGAAATCCAGACAATTGAAGTACACAGGGACGGTGTACATGATGGAAGGCAGAAGAAGGACTGTCAGTTTTTTTGCACCTTACTTTCTAAAACAGTGAAAAGACTGTAAGGAATTGTTTCCCTTGAGCCTAGTATTAAAATTACATATATTGATATTACACTGAAATTTTAATTCCATCACCAGTGCAGTCATTCAGAGCTTGGTGACAATTGCTGCTGCTACTACTTGATAATATGTATTCATGCAGTTCTATGCACAAATAATTTAGTGCTGGAAGAGAATGAAACTCTGAACCTCTTCACTGTTTTGCCAATACTTTAATTACATTTTGACAGCAGTGTGCATGTTTAAGAAGTATCAGTATGTAGAATGCCAGCAGAAATAACAAAATTGCAGCTCATCTTTATCCTCTGCAATACAGAAGTGAGAACCAACCTGGATATAGGTGTGATGCAAGCTGGCCATATTCTGCTGGCTTCCTTATTTAAAAAGGAAGAAACCCAACAAACAGGGCTGGACTGATAGGTTAGTGAAGTGTATTGAGCTGTGATGTAAATTTTCATGCTTTACTATCTTCTGTGGCAGGTTAAAGTGCTAAATGTTATCTACATGTGATTACATATTTTTATAACTGGGAAAAATAATTTGAAAATTCCTTGTCCCATGCTTATTGTCCAACTGAAAGAGCTTAGTTCAGTGTTTAAAATCAAAATCTAAACTGTCTTTTATCTATATTCACTTTGCAGTCTCGTCTAGTTTAAACTTACAGTGCTCTGTGCTGATAATCTGTTTACCTGCTATATTCAGTGTTGTAACTTGCTTTTGTTTTTCATCTGTACACTTAAGCAACTAAACACGTCTCAGCCTGAAGAGAATAACATTATGGTAAATGTCTCTTACATGCTCAACTTGCTGCATGTAAAATGGCTAAAGGTTTGTTGGCCTCCTGTGTTCATTCATTTTCCTGTCAAATGTTTCCTCTTGCTATCCAGCTCATTTCAGTCTTGTTTCAGATGTTTTCCATTCTAAAATGGATTGGTGTAATGCACTAAATACACTGATGTCAGTACAGCATTGGATGCTATTTTTATCAGATTATCTCTGATAATTTGAAATATACAGTATTATATTGTAATTCCTCTGATTTTATAATGTAAACTTAGGATACAAAGGAGTTAATTTTTCCCTTCTGAAATTATTTTCAGCTATCGGAAGGAAGGAATTATTAACACGAGTACAAGTGAATTATGTGAAAGAGCCAGGAATATGTAGAATTTACTTCCTTCAAACAATGTTCGAAGAACTGCAACCTAATAATGTCACAGAAGTTAATGGCTTAACATAGAGTACAATGTATCCTAAACTTGTTGCACTCTCTAGTGCAGCTGGTTTTAGCACCATAGTTGTGAGAGTGGAAGAGAAAGTGATTAATCAGTTGTGTACAGTATAGGCAGTGCTGTCCAGGCTGTTCTGGTTGGGGTTTGGATCTGCACAGCATATCGGGTCTCATCTCAGTTTAGTGTTCCAGATTTCTCAGCTGTGATCAGATAAAAAAAGCAGCAAATAAACTTGTTTGTTACAGTTTGCTCCTGCAACCTTTATACACATTTCTTCCTATTCCTAATTGTGTCATCATCTTGCAATGGCAGACGATGAAGGTTAAAGAACGACATTGCAAAAGGGAATTGAAAGAGCAAACTGAAGTAATTAACTTTTACACTAAATCCCTTGCAGTTCTATGATTTTGCTGTGCTGCTTGCTACTGCTCTAATACTCAATTTGCGATACCTCTGTAGCATTTTTAATTAAATTTAGGTTTCAGTCAAAGTGCTTGTGAAATGGAAAACTAGTTATGAAATTAGCAAGAGAAAGCATTCATCTGTTTTAGTGTAAAAATGAGAATAGCTTTCCATACTTTTCCATTATTATAACACATTAAGGTAACTTAAGTTCCTCCTAAGGTAATTTAATTTGATTCATGTCATTTTTTTAAGTAGTCATGTCTTGTGTTGTAATAGCTTGTTTTAAGTAGATTCTTGTAATACATGAGTTCTACAAGTCACACTCTCTCCAGTATTTAATTTATTTCATAGATATAATGCTTATCCATATTCATAATGGATTCATTGTATAAGAAGGGCTTGGGGCAATTGACTTGTAGCACTCCTCAAATCTTCATGAACTTCTGAGGACAGGAAAGTACTGATTACATACTGTATTTCTAGAGTACCACCAATGTCTAAGTTTGTATGTTTTTATTTTTCCTCCCCCACTCTTAATGCTGACTAGATATGGGCTGAGGAAGTGACGAAAGTAAGTAAACAATTTTAAAATTTGCAATATTCTGAAATCATAACTTGTGCTGGTCTGCTGTAATAAAGGATATTACATGTTATTGATTTCAGTCTGATGTTGGCAGCCTGATGCATTACATCAGAATACACTGGGCCCCTGCAGGGCCTTTCAGGTTTCAGTGGCAAAACAATGCCCGTGGCTTATTTTACAGTAAGCTGTTTCTGGCTGTCACTTAGTACCAGTACCATATGATTCTCATGGGACAAGACACAATAGACAACTACAGGACTTCTCTCAAAATTTACTGGTATGGTATCCTGTTAAGAGTGAGCTTATTTGAAAATATTCAGAAATATTTGGGTCTAGTAATCTGAACTCTCCTGAAAACACTGATCTTTGGGTTTTACCCAGGACATGGAACACCTCACCTTTCTCCCCAGTGTCACGAGATCTTCAGCTGCCTATGTTAGGGGATAGGCACATCTGCAAATGCACCTGCCCTGAAAGCTGGTTTGTAAGATTGGCATTAGCCTTGGGATGGGCACTGCAGCCTTGCCTGTGATGCCATCCTTGCCCAGGGACACACTGGGAGGAGCTATTGGAGTGTTGGGCAGCAGCTGCTGCTGTGCCTTGGGAGGGGCTGTAAGAACACTCTTCTGTGACAAACCAGCATTGGCAACAGGCTGGGAGGAGGTGCTAACAGGGAAGGAGGGGGTTCTTGGTGGGTTTCTATAGAGGAGGGGTAATTAAAATTGTGTTAATAGGAGGAGAGCAGGGGCTTTGGAGTAGGGCTTTTAATGGGGAACTAGCTAGGCAGCTGTGGGGGGTGTAGGGAGAAGCTGGCATATGCAGCTTTGAGTGAACTCTTGGGAGCTGTGGGAGTTGCTCTTCCAACTTTCTGTGAGTTATGGTGCACACAGGTGAGGATGAGTGTGAGTGCAGAGGGAAGGAGCATTTAAAGTAAAAGGAGAGTTAACTCCAAAATGAGGGTGAGGTCAACTTTGATCCCAAAGTTTGAGAATTATTTAATTAATTAACTAAAGTAACGTTTGGAAGCAGGAAACCTGTTTGCTGGTCCTCTCTATTGGGGAAAGAATACTGCTGTAATGGAAACTGATCTTGAAGCTATTTACTTTTCAGAGACAAGGACAATTTTAAGGATAGTGTAATTTAACAGATTGTGTCTTGGAAAGAAGAAATACTATGAAGTGCTTAACTATAGCATAAGAAGATAAAAAAGCTTTAGCTCTTGTAATAAATTATGTAATTCAAGGTCCCTTTTTAATTTAGTGTATAAATACCAGAGACTATTGAGAAGAAACTGCAACATTATGTACAGCCAACAGAGCAGTAGTCCATCCACATTTCTAAAGACATCTGTCCTTCAGTGTTTGAGAGCTGGAGGAGGAGATTCATAAATGTTTTCAATTTAAATATAAGCTTCCCACCAAAAATTTCAAACCAGCCAGTCATCTCTGGCTCAATTACAGGTTTTGGGTTTTTTTTAAATTAGAATAAAAGATGCTCGTCGTGGCAATGACAAACTTTCTTCAGGTTAGCTTCCTCTAACTCTGCATTTAGAAGGAATATTAAATACTAGGCACAGCCATATATCCACTACCAGTGTTGTACTAAAAGCATGTCTAGTAAAACAACATTAGGAAGGTGATTTTATTTCATATGCTTTTATGTGTGTTGTCCCTTCACTGCAAGATTGCACAGTATTTCTAAGTAGTCCTGTACTAGTGTGTGAAATCAGGGGAGATCATTTGCTTATGAATATTCAGACTCAAAACCTGGGGTCATATTCTGTAGTTGCAGAGCAAAAAAAAAACAATTACCATTTTGAGGGATCTTCATGAGAGAGGCCTAGTGAGGCCTTTCAGTGGTCCTAAAACCACAATACAATTGCAGTTAGGAAGTTTAGTCTTGTATTTTTGAGCTCTTCACTCTGTTCAGAAACAAAGGTGATCAGGCCATAAACTTCCCAAATTTAAGTCAGCTGGTTTTTCTTTACCCCAAGAATAGATGCACTGTCCTGCTACTGTTCACCTAGGAGTACTGAAAATACGGACATCACCACATAATTCAGTTTGTGTAAACCTCTATAAAACCAGTACATTGAGCTTTTGTAAATGTATTTTAAGTCACTTTGTACTGGCCAAGTTAATATGTGATACCACATTACCTACTTTTCCTTTTCTTGCAGAAAGTAGTTGATTTGCTAGAACGCTGTTGAAACAAATAAAATTGTTCTGATGGATATGTCCCCTTCTTGTAAATTCCTATTCTCCTGTATTTGCTTGCTTGACAGGGAGACAGAAACACATTAGCAACTGCTGACTTCAGAGAAGCAAGAGACAAAACTATTTCTCTCCAGATAAATGATTTACTTAATTTCTTTGATGGGTTTTTAAAAGAAAATTAAGATGTTGCTTTTCTTCCCCTCTTGGCTATCAGAGTAGCTTTTTTCATCTGTTTGTTCTTACATTTCTCTCAAAGACTGACAGATGGATTTCACTGATACTAATTCAAATTTAATCAGAAAATTCCAAGCAAAGATTCTTTCCTCAACAAACTTTGAAGACCTAATTAGTTTGAAACCTGATACAAACACTGCTATCTCAGTTTTGAGTAAGAAGCACACAGTTCTTTTTAGGTACATCTTCACTGTTAAATTACTGTGCAAGCCCTTCCAGCTGCAGTGACTTCAGAGGGAAAAACATTTCTTAGGTAACTGTATCATTCTTCTGTGCTGTTTTCTGAGGTTCCATGTGACCTCTCATACTGATTAACTTAGCTGAATGCAAGAACAGAATATTTGCAAACATAAAATGCTTTTGAAACCACTGTTTTACTGGTATCACCTCATAAATTTTCCTGAAAATATATTTCCTCCTTTGTTCAGAATAGTAACTGCTGCATTGTGGACTTAATGTGGATTTTTGCCCTTGGGTTTGTTTTTAGAAACAAGGCATTAAATGAATATAAGCACTGAGGCGAGGTAATCCAGATTTTAGGCTGAGGACATTCTGTCTTGGAACAATGAATCTTAGAGCACATATTCTGTGTATGTGTGTTTAGTATCCTTTTTCTTCCTCTCCCAAAAAAGTACTCTAATTTTGGCTGTGCTAGATTGAAGTAATTGAAAACTAGTGTAACACTGGTAACTTATTTAAAAATTGTTGAGAACTATATGTAACAGGGAATAAATTATTGAAATATGAAACTTGTATTACATAATTCTAACAGAAATTTTACCCTAATTGTAACATCAAGTGTTAGAATATTTTGTGTAGTTCAGATTTTTTCTTTTCA
The DNA here is from genome assembly GCA_013400215.1 of Cisticola juncidis. Classification (NCBI taxonomy): domain Eukaryota; kingdom Metazoa; phylum Chordata; class Aves; order Passeriformes; family Cisticolidae; genus Cisticola; species Cisticola juncidis. Next base: position 1,065,270 of record VXBR01004351.1, on the reverse strand, counting down.
AAGACTCCTTGATTACAAGCTCCAGAAATAGTTGTAGTAGTTTGGTGACCAGTATAAGACATTAAATTATGAGACATCCTGGTAAAACTTCCCATCAAAGATTTATGTACAGCTGATTGCTGTGCAGTTACCTGGCAAAAAATAACGTGAGGTTTACCCTGCATTATTTTATCACAAACCTGTTAAGTTGTTGTATAGAAAAAAATCGACGTTATTCTTGGCTGCCACTGGTATGCTGACAAAACCAGACAGGGCTGTGCCAGTGAACACTTGGTTTGTTTTTGGGAGAGGTGGGGTAACATTGCTGGCAAAGAAATGCCTTTCTTTTGCATATGTAGTAGGTGTCTGATAATGAAGCTGCTTGCTGTGTACACAGGCCCTCAGCATTTCTGAACCCAGAATGAACTACTGTTTTTGCCTAGAAAAATCTTCAAGGAGAAGGCCCATTTCAAACCCTGAGCTGGTGGTTCCTGTGTCTGTGTTTGCAGCTGTGCTCAGGGGCTGTGCAGTGGGCAGTAGCACAGAGCCTGCAGCAGTAGCTGATGTGCCTCTGTCTGTCTTTCAGTCTGAGCAGGAGGTGCGAATTACTCAGAGTGAATTCGACCGTCAAGCAGAGATTACCAGACTGCTGCTGGAGGGGATCAGCAGCACACATGTGAGTACCCAGAGGTGTTGAGGGGGAAAGTCAGGATCAGGGCACCTTCTAAAAATAGCTGCAGTGAACTACTTGGGAGCACTCCTCTATGAGGTTTCACTTCAGTGCATTAAAACATCAAACTACAAAGGCTTTTTTAAAAAACATTCTAATTTAATATCCACTGCATTTAACTTTACTTTCCCATTAACCTTCAGAATGCAGGAGCTTTCATTTTCATTCTTTATACCCAGCTTCCCATTCATCAGATCAACTGAGTGTTGAAACCCCAAAATGTTTACTCAAGTTTGTTAATTTTTGTGACATTTTATTATCCTGTTTAGCTGGTAAATGCAGGCACTATGCCTCTCTGGTGTTCATCCCTGAGTGCCACTGTTGGCATTAGCACCTGATGAGGTGCACACTCTTTCTAATGCAGTGTGGTGCCCTTACAGACTAAACACTCAAATTCTCTGCTGTGTTACAGGCACATCATCTCCGCTGCCTGAATGACTTTGTGGAAGCTCAGATGACCTATTATGCACAGTGTTACCAATATATGCTGGATCTCCAGAAACAGCTTGGAAGGTAGTAATACTGTATAAACCTCAGGAAAAAGCTCGGGTTTTAGTAAATGCTTATGAATAGTAGGAAAACTTACACTGATACAACAGTGGTGAAGACACAGGTATGCTGGACTGAAAGGAAATTTATCTGTTCTCAGGTAATTGATACATAATTACCCAGTGCAGCTACTTCTTTAAGCCTACACACAGCACTAATGCTTTTTGAGAGTTGATCTGCTGAGATTTTATGTATTGTGTAATTGAGGAAGGTGAGCTCTTGGTAATCTCATTTAATGTGACGAAAAGGAATTTCTAGGGATCTATTTGTAATCATTCAGTTGTCTTATGCTTCGTGCTACTAAACTGTGCAAGAAAAGTTTTTATATTACTTAAAAATTCCTGTTGTCTCTTAATTTGCTACTGGTCATTATCTGATTTTCTGATGAAACCCTGTTCTCCACTCTTAACAGAGTTGCCAGCATAAATACTGTGTAGGCAGAAATCTACTTTATCCTGTCTATTATCCAGAGCACACACTGTAGTATGCACAAGTTTGTCTTGTTTTACTGTTTCATGGGTTTAGCATTTTCAAAGTAAGAGAAGAAACTGACATTAGCTTGTGCTCTTAATCCTTTTTGTGTGATTGGTGGCAATGCAGACAGATACTACATACTTAAACTTCCTAAAGTTTCTCTATTCTAATTCTTCACAAATGACCCTTTCTTAGAGTTACACAGATCGTGTTATTTATGTGAGTGTATGCACTGAAGAATTGTCTGTACTTTGAAGTTATCTGCAGTGTCTGTTCTAGGTAGCTGTCTCTGAGGTATCTCTGTTTATGTTTTCCCTGACAAGGAAGTAAAACCAAGTGTTCTTGAGTCTTATCCTTTTCCTGACTTGCAACTTCCTGTGGCATTTGATTTCCTCAGTTTGTTTAAATTTGTACTTTAAAGACTCTAAACTAGTAAACTGTAGTTTAAAGTATTTAAAACTTCAATCTAAAAAAAAAATCTACATCTTTAAAGTTACATCTCAATCCAATACATTCCAGATATTCAACTATAAAATGTGGTAGCACATAAATACAAGTTGTGGAATTGAAAGCTTGAAAACAAACATTTACAGTATTAAGAAAAAGCAACTTTTAAATTAGAAATTAAGTGAAACATATTTACACAACTATTTTGAGAGGATATTTTTAGAATGTGTACTCTTATCCTAGTGTATTTATCAAACAGAAAGCGTTAAACATAATACCTTTATTCTAAATTCCTCTAAATTTTGCCTTTGGGTGGTATAGATTGTGTTTGTGCTGTTCCTGTTTGTGTTTAGTATGTATAGATTGTGTTGTTGCTGTTCGTGTTTAAAAATTGCTACCACATATAAAAAGAAATGTATTTGAAGAAAATAGTGCCTTTAGGAAAACAGGAGAATGTATCTTTATGTGGCTGTGATCTGATTAGTATTTTTAATAAAATTACTGTGACTGGTAGAAGACCAAAAGCATGGGAGCTTTGCAAAATTCTAAATGCCTCTAACAGTGAAATTCAGTTTCTCTGCCTCTGTGGATTAAAATAGCTATAGTATTAAATCTTGGGTGTGTCTTTCCTTCCTTGTGCAAGGAAATCTCACTGAAGGATACCAGAGCACTGGGATAGGGTCTCAGGGTGTGCTCCTTGCATTGGAAATGTCTCCATTGATAGGGATGTGGTGTGTAGCACTTGCATTAAATCAGCAGATGTGTGGGGTTTGTGTTGTGTGCTCCCGAGGTTTTGTGGGCACACACAGACCAAATACACAACTTAGGAGCTGGGCTGGATTTTGGTTGTGTCTGCCAGTGCTGTGTTGGTTAACACACAGTGCTGAGCAGCTTTTCACACATTTCAGAACACTGTTGTGCAATATTCTCATGTGAAAGCCAAGAGCTGTGAAGGGCTGAGTTTGGTTTTGAGGTTGTTGATGGACCAGAGGCATTCAGCCTCTAAGTGAGGTCAGTTTGTTACTTGAAACAGAAACCTGGCTCTCAGAGGAGATGCATATTATATTTTACTTGGGTCAGAATCCAGGGCATAAACCCCTTCCTGGTTCCAAAGCTGAGCACTGATCTTCCTGATGTACTCTCTAGAGGCAGCTGTAAGAAAGGTGGGGGGAAAACTTGTACTCAGTTCTCTTTATATAAATAGACATGTTTTTATGGATGTTTCTCTTCAAGGCAGCACCAGCTGCTTATCTCTGTACTGCCTTCCTCTCCTGTGAGGGGAATCAAATCTCCATTTTTTCTTATTTTCAGTTCCTCAGATTGAACTAAACAAATCTGTCTCAAATATTCTGGTACTCTGGCTGCTTTTTTTTTTTTAAATTCCTGATAACTGCTTTTGCTCTGAAGTTTCTCAGCTTCCCTGATAAACAAATGTAAGCTGTGGCACAATTTTTTTTTCATAATATCTATTACTAGTATCTTACAAGTTGAGAAACTCCTGTTACTCAAGCATTCAAAAAAAAAGAAAGCCCTAAACCAGATAACTTCTGTATAGCTGAAGCCTTCCAGTAAAAAGCCTTACATATGGTTTTGCAAAAGGAGTGAGACTTGATGCCCCACTGATTGACAGAGTAGTTGTAAAGTTTTGGCTTTCAGTTCCACTGACTGTACAAACCAGTGACCCTTTGAACTGAGCAGAATGACTTACAGGTAATTACTGTGTTAACTGAGAACAGGTTTAGCAGTATATTAAACAGTCATTTAGCAATATTGAGAAACAGCTGAGTGTCATTTAAAATTAAATCCCTCTGGTTGAGTGCCAACTAATCAAGTAATAAATACATCATGAGGCAGAGCTGAGTTATACCTACAGAAATGTGGGGTTTGGTTTGGGCTCCCTTTATTCTGCTTGTGTGATTTGTTCTGGGAACATGATGAACTAGTTTGAAAAACTAATCTAGCAAATAAAAAAAAAAGAATTGGTGGAGATGTAGTCTATTCTTGGTCAGTTGAACCAGCTCTTTATGATCAAGTGGGGTCAAGGTAAGCCAGAGGGGGAAGTGGGACTTCCTCCTTTGCATAATATTAAGCTGCTGCCTAAATTCAGAACATTTTCCTGCAAGTCTTCCCAATTTTTACATGAAATGCGGTCTGTCAGGAGGCTAGTGCTGTCCTTCATATCACACTGCTGCTCTTTCCTTTAGTCAGATACAGTTGTGGCTGCAAGGTGAACATGTTTAGGAAGCTGTTCTTGTGGAAAGTTAGCAATCTTCCTGATTTCTGCTTAGTTCAGATTGTTGAATCAAAAGCAGCAGCTTGCTAGATCTGACTCAAATGATAGAGAATGAACATGTCTGCAAAAAACAGGTACAGGAGCGAGTCCACTGTGTTTGGTGGCCCCGTGCATGTACCAGGTTAAATAGAGTGTGAACCTGGAACCTTGTGTGCAGGACTGCTGCAGCTGCTACAGATATGGGCTGCATTAGTTCCACTATTTGTTGTCACATGAACCAGAAATTAGTTGCTGCATTGATGGGTTTAGTTTTTATCTGCATCAGCTCCCTGAAACAGCTCCTCTTACAATCATATGAGCACCAGTAATGCTGCAGACATGGTAATGGGGATACACTGATCTGGATCTACATGGTAGAGCTGCCACTGAACTGTACCTTCAGAAAGAATCTGACTGGGGAGCAGAGGTGGGATGGGATGGGGCTATTTTCTGGTGGGTTCATATGTGTGGTATGGATAGATCTTCCTCATGTCAAAAGAGTGGAGAGGGGAGGTAATGTGCCCATATCGTGGATGTTAATGAAAATGCATCCATGTAGAAGGACTGATGAGGGATGTTGTGTGTGGGAATTCACTGGTCTAAAGAATGGAAGGAAATGCCACTACAGTTCCAGGTCATCATGACTCAGTCTGACTCCTAGTTGCTGGCCCTTTTTTATTGCATCAGCTCTGCCACTTTTTAAAACCTCTACTGACCTACCCTTAAAGTAGAATCCAGATGGGTGTTAGAACCAAGAAAGGCAGCAAAGGGACAAGAAAACATTACATCAGCTGCTCAAAAATGAGTTTAGCCTGCTACAGAACTGCATCCCAGCATGCAGGGCAGAGTGACACAAGACATTCTCATTGCTGGTCCATTCCTCCTACTCCACTACCCCATCATCTCTTGCTGCTTTGCTCTCCTTTTTGCTCCTTCCATTTTTCAATCATGTTATTTTGTGCTTTCCCTTGTATCTGCTCTGTCACTCAGAACAGTTTTTTGTGACTGAGCTCATCAACTAAGTAGAAGATTATACACTTTTCCCCCCTCTTTTTCAGTCAGGTTAATGAGTTTAATTGACTTCATGGGAGAGTCTGGCAAGCACTGCAGCTGGCACTGAACAAGTAGGAGCCTGACCTAGAAATGAGGAGCTTAAGTTGATAGAAGTTCCTTTTTAGTGTAAAAAATACTTTTTGTTGTACAGCATGAAGTTAGCTGAATCAATTAACTGATTTAGATTACAAAAATAGCTGTGTGGTTTTTCTTGCATTCAAAGGGAGGCTGTGGTTTTGAGTTGTATTATGTTTCCTTGATCTGGTTCGTCAGCACAATCTTTTGTGTAACCATATAATTGAGGAATGAGCAGGAGGAGGTGGAGGCTACTTTTCCTGGCAGAGCTGTCAAAAGAAATGTTTATCAAAGTACAGTCTGAATTAAGTTTGACCAACAGTGCTTTCTTGGTTTTGCCTTTTTTCAAGAGACAAATATCCACGTTTTTTTAAGGTGACAGCATTTCTTTTAAATGATGTTATTTGATTTATGCTACTTACCAGGAAGAAGTATCTTTATTTATGTTATACAACTCTCAATGCTGTTCTCATACTGCTGTCTACTGGTTTTTATTGCTGATAAAATAGGAATGCTAATTTAGGCATGGGAGCATGCATAATGCCCCATGTAAAACAGATTCACTCAGAATCTTTTTTTTTTGCTGTTTTCTCTCACAGCTTTCCATCTACTTTCCTCTCTAACAACAATCAGTCTTCCACAACTCCTGTGCAGAGCATTTCCACTCCCTCAGTCTTGGCCTCAGCCTCTGCTTCATTGCCTTCAGTAAGCAATTCAGTCATTACTTCAGGCCTCAGTGAACTGAAGTCATCAAGTGGCAGCAGAAAAGCAAGAGTTCTCTATGATTATGATGCTGCAAACAGCAGTGAATTATCTCTACTTGCAGATGAGGTAAGAGTTTTCTATGTGCCTTGAGCATTTGAAAGTAAAATGGGAATGCTTGTGAGTAGCCAGTTAAGATGTGCTACATCAAAAAGTCTGTATGATTGATTTTTTAAAAATTAAATTTCAATAATACCCTTGAAGCATTGTCCTGTACCTGTATATCCTAATATTCTGTAGTGAGAGTCTACATCTGTGACACCACCTTAGCTTGCAAGAACATTTGCTAGAGTCAAGATGGATTCTGCTGTCTGCTTTTCACCACGCCTTTAGCACTATTATCAGTATATCAGTCTTTCAAACGTTCAATATTGCAATTTAGGAAGAATAGGAAAATACAACTACTTCTTGCTTTGGTGGTGAAGGTTGTGCTGTGTTTATTCCTGTTCCAGTTCAGTTGGAATCGTAAGTCAGGGAGTCTATACAAAGCACATGGAGATAGATGATAAGGCACAGTCCTAGAACAGAGTTCCACCTGGTAATGTGAATGTAGCTTAATGCTGAAGAAGAAATTGTAGAAAAAATCAGGATTTTTGGGTTTTTAAATGTACATTACTTAAATATTTTTATTTGATTTTTTTTCTTGTCTAGAGAGTGACTTACCTAGAAGCTGTGGGCTCAGGTTTTCTGTGAAGGTGTAGCACATCAGCACCATCTGTCTTTGTATCATGCACTCCACAGAAGTGTCTTTCAAGTTGCCTGTTAAGGCTGAGGGTGGATACACAAGATTTAAAGATAAAACATAATAGAAAATAAACAGTAATTAATAGAATTTCAACAGAAAAAGGTACTTTAAGATATGTGTCAATTCTTTTCCATGGACCAGTGAAATAATTTTTATGAGCATTAGATAAAGTTCCATGGATGCTTATACTAAATGCTCTGTTTAACCTGGTTAATCTCAATTCCAAGACACTGGGACTCACATGAAGATAGCCTGTCACTCTCTTCCCTGCAAATGAAGTTTATAATAATGTGTTTCTCTTTTTGTAGGTGATAACAGTGTACAGTATCCCTGGCATGGATTCAGACTGGCTGATGGGTGAAAGGGGAAATCAGAAAGGCAAAGTGCCTATTACTTATTTAGAACTGCTGAACTAAATGGTTGGCCTGATTAGAGACTGTCAATTATGGCAACACCATATTTATATACAATTAACGTTATGTAAGCAGGTTTGTATGTCTTCCATGTTACTGTCTTGAGGGACAAATACCAGCCATTAAAAACTGGCTTTTCTGCCAGCATGGTTGCACGGTCAATACTCTATTCAAACTTAATGTGTTTAAAGCTTTTACTTCATGTGCCAAGAACGTTTCCTACAGATTTGTTTCTACTGAAGTTTTCACTAATACAAGCTTCTACTTTTGAGTAATCTAGATTGAAAGCAGGAGGTACTGTTTTCTACTGAAATTTTTCATTAATGGCAAAGCTTTTCTTCACATAAAATAAACTTATTGTGAACTGATGCAGGTGTAATGCATGTTATTTGAATAACCAAAACCAAAGTGGAACATAAACCATGTGGTTCTGTTCCCAACACCTGTGGAGCTGAGATGTGCTGAGGCACACATGGCTTCTGCTGAGTGTCTTGTGCATTTAGTCACTTCTGAATATTTAAGACAAGTTCCCAGTATGCTGAGATTTTAAGCCACACCTAAGTGGATTGACACAAAGTAGGACGTACATTCTGACTTGTTTTTAACCTTGCCTTGTATTTTTTTCCTTTAATTGCTTTCCAGAAAAGAGTCTAATTCAGTTTGATTAGTAATTATAAAAATTCTTTCAACTGCAAATCAGCCTTTATTTTAAATTAAGCAGTGCATTTTGCTAACCAAATATGCACTGTCTCCCTACATTTAAGTAGTTGTATAGATGAGCATACAATTGTTCAGATTATAGGTTGTAATGAAATTCTGCATCCCCAATTCTTATACAACAGTTTATTGTCATGTTCTAATTGGATTCAATTAGTGTTAGGCATTTTGCTTTGCAAGAGAATCTTTCAATGCAGGAAGGAAAAAAATGTTTTGAATCTAAAAGTGGCTTTATCAAAGGTAGTATTATTTGTAAATAAGAACATTTTCCTAAACACTGCACCCTTTAGCATTTCATAAGTAGCAGATTTTTAAGGCTGTAGAAAGATTTTAAAAGTGTATTTGAGGGGAATCTTCCTTCCTTTCTTTTACTCTTCGTTTCAGTATATTTTGTTAATTGGGTTGGACTTGTAGAAGGAAACTCTGTCCATTGAATAAGAAATTTTTATCCTTGCAGATGATGCAACATTACCAGAATCTGCTTTAGCTCTCAGGGAACACTGGTACCAATGCTCAGATAACTGCTTCTGATCAGCAGCTTTGTTTGCATTTCCTTAACAAATTTTTAATATTGTCATTACAAGCAGGTAGTGATGAAACATTCAGCAAAAGAAATTACTTCAGTGAGATAGATAAAACTATATTAACTTAGGCTTAAGGGATGTTTAATTAAAAAGTGATGATTTTTATTTTGAATTTCACATCCAAATATAGACTCTTTCATTTTTAGAGTACAGAAGTAACATTAAAACAATTATATTGCATTGGTTAATCAATTGCAACCTTCTTGGGGTAACTACCAAGAAAATCTGACATTTATTCTGTCTATTAAATGCAAATATTAGAGAGAACAATAATAATAGTTACTGATGAAGTAGAAATAACCATGAATCATTCATGAAGCATTAAGTAAAATTAATAGGAAGATAAAACCCTACAGTTTAGAAGCAAAAAGACTGAATCATTTAACCATAGTGATCTTCTGCAGTCCTCTCTAATGTGAACTGCAATCAAGTGTGTTTAAAGTCAAATCAATATTGTTCATTTGACTTAATTTGTAGAATATTCAAGATAATTAAAAAAACATGACTATTTGCTATACTGGACTGTTTACTTCATATTTAAGTGCAATAAAATGTTACAGAGCAGCATTTTAAATGATGATGGAGATTTAGTGAAATCTGATTAATACAACTGTGTAAAGGCAGCATTTGGCAGCAGTCAAAATTTTTGTTGTATGTCAACAGCTTCAGCTGTGTGTGAGAGAAATAGAAGTTGACCTGTCTAAAAAAGCTGAAAATCTGTATTCTCAGTTCTCCCTGTTTTTGTTTAATTTCAGCCCAAAAGTAATTTAAGTAAAGACATTTGTTACTGTTTTCTTAAACTCACCTGTATTGAGATTCCCTGTTGTACCCCTGAGAGGGGGAGCTGGTAGAACAGTGCTTGTTTGCACTTGTGTTACACTGAGTAGAATTTTACTGCAGGTAGTCCCAAACTCAGTCTCTTTGTATGTCACTTTGTTGGCAGCTCTCAAGTAGAAATTGACTGGAAGTTTTTGGTTTTGTTTGCTGACTCAATGATTTTTGCAACAAATATGCAAATAACTGATTTTGGCTTTGGATCACTTTATTTCTTCAGTTAAATTCCCCATTTTATTTTTTTATTGGTTGAAAGAAAGGAGAAAAGGTAAACCAGGCCAAAAGAATCCTATGTGAAAATTGTAGACATTTATGAAATCAGATTTCAAACACAGAAAAATACGTAGACGATGCATTACCTTACATTTAATAACTGGTATGGCAAGATAAGTGCATTCAGAATTTGTACCTAAACATATGTGTAGGCAGGGGATAGATTAATACTTCCATGACTCTCCAGTGTATGCTTTTTTCTTTCCTGTATTCACTGGCATTTTCATTCTAATTAATGCTAAGATTTTGAACAATTTTGAGTAGAATAGTCATCACATTTATATTCTGTAACAAACCTGAGTGAGTCTTCATCACAGCTGATCCATTTTTGTGGCAGATGAGATAATATACAACAACATTAGTGCCAGTAAATTAATACTTTTAGAAAATTACATACTAGTTTTATATAATTTCTGCCCATAACTGCTGGTTTTAATGCTTTCTTAGCCAGGCCAAGCTTGAAAATTAACTTTTACTGATTCTGAACAGAAATTCTGATTTGGACCTCTTGCAAACCATGCGATCTTTATAATTTTTGTTACTTCTGTTTCTTTCTAGAGTAGTATTGTATCTTGGAGCAAAACTCTCTATCATATGGAAATTTTGGCCACAGGTAAACCTGACAGTATGTAGTGTCTAATTGAGACAAATGTGTGTGGGAAGGTGGAGGATGGAAGAAAATATCCTTGGAGTGTGTGACTGTGCAAAGATACTGAACTTAGCATAGGGCTCTGCCCAAACTAATTAGTCTTCTGAAATGCAAGCCTAATTAGCCCACGAACAGCAGTGTGTTAGTACAGTTCTGTTGCTGCTGGCGTCTCACACACAGTACAGGAATTGCTGTGCTGGCACAGGGTCACCAGTGCAGGTACCAATTTACTGAATGCTGTGGAAGTTGTAGGAAAGGGGAGAGTTCAGCCCTACCTACTGTAGCTGTGAGGATATCCCACATCTCCAAGAAACACTGTAAGGAGAGTGTCTTGTTACAATGCAGATGCTGTAGCAGTAAACTAAAGCAGGCATATGAAGACTGAAAAATGAGGTTTAATAACTGTAGGTGCTCTGCCAAAATGAACTTGAGAGAATTGCTTACAAGCTGTTGAGGCAAGGACCAGCAAGTCCATGTCCAACAGAAGCTACCAAAAGATGATTGTGATGTTTTTGGAAAAGAAGCAAAGTGAGAAATGCCCAAATGTGAAACCTAAAGATATTTTGACAAAGCGATGCAAATAATTGGAGTTGATGTATATGCTTAGCATGGGTCTTACAGTACAGAACCAATGAAAATGCATAGGTGTATTCTGGAACAAAACATTGGCAGAGTAAATGATGAGTGATCTAGATTAAATATTTACATATGGTAGTTGTAGCTTGATTTTTTTCTTTCCATGCAGGTAGCTGTACAACTGAGCACTAAGTTTGGCCACAAAAGGCAACTTCAAAATTGCATTTTGCTCTGTTGTACTCGGTAGAAGAAACACGACGTGTTTCATGACAGTTTCACTTTAAATCTGGCCCAGGGAAAGAGGTAATATTAAAACTGTTTTGGTTCTACATCAATAACACATTTGGAGTTTAATCTGGGATTTAATTGTAAATCATTAGATTAAATGAGATTAAATAGAAATCAATTCATTTGATTATCAGCACTGAACAATGGCCTCTTGGATCGGAACTTAGTCCTTGCAAAATTGTGCAAGAGTGACCTGAGGGGTATGTTCTAGGAGCCTAGGTGTGATAATACAGAACCCACTGAGGATATGGGTTGCTTTGTGAGGGTTTCGTTTTCTTCAGGAGTCATTACATCTTCTAGTATTAGGACACCATGCTAAAATTTGAGGTTTAATATGACAAGAGCTTGCCTTTGTGTAGAACCTTTATAGCATAATGCCAGTAATCACTGAAAGATACATTTAAGATATAATATATTGAACAGAACTAAATTAGAACTAGGGGCATGCTTTTAGATCAGTGGTGGCAAATGTCTCAATTACTAGGAATTGTCTGACCCCACCATCTCATTTGTCTTAAAATAGTTCTCCCAATTTTCTTTGTATCTGGTGGTACTGAATATAGAAATGGCTTGAATTTATATTTTGTTAGTCTTCCCTTTTTATCTTATTCCCAAGGCTGACTCTTGTTATGAAACTGGCCATCAAGGCTTTCAGAATATTTCCCCCCAAAAATGAACTCATGTATTTAGGAGTAAATAAGTAGCCCCAGAAGACAGGAATTGCTAATTCTTAAAGAGTCCAGAATTGAAAGAAAGCCTGAGTACAGTGTGTTGGAGATTTTCTACAGAGGGCATGTACACCAATCAGAGATCTGGGACTGATTCATTTCTTCTTGCAGTGTGTACAAAATGCTCCACTGATGCAGGATATAGTCTCCTATGTGTGTGTATACAGGTCTGTAGATCCAACAGAGAGGAAAAATTTATTTCAGGCTTACTTTGCTGTAGATTAGAGCTCCTGTTAGCTTTGGTGAGGGCTGAACTGGCCTGGTAGCCTGCTGGTAGCTCTCTTTACTCATGCATTTAACATCATAGCCAGGGATTTCTACATGATGACTTTAAGAAGCAAATTGGGCAGGATTTGCCTTATCTTGTATTTTGTACGGTAAAGATGTGGGTGCTTCAAATTTTACAAGAAGCTGGCATGGACTTTCTGATTGTTACAACATACCGAGAATATACTGCAACTCAAAAACCAGAAGAACAAATATAAAACTTGTCAGGACTTGTGCTGGCTATGTCTGCACTGTGTACACACCTTGTCTGGGATTTCAGAATCAAAGGTATTACTCACTGTAAAAATTTTGGTACTGGTGTCCACATAAATATCATCAGTATTGATTGGAGTAGCTGAACTGTGCTTCATCCTACCTTGAGAGCTGGGAGGGCTTAAAAACTGACATTGTGAGATGGATCTTTGGTACTGCAGTCCTGTGAAGTTGTAGGGGAACAGCAATAGGCCACTTCTTCCTGCTTGCGTTTTAGAAGGCCCAAGAATTCACCATTTCAGTCTTGTAGACAGAAAGGCACTTGTGACACTCCACAAAGATGAAAGACTTATGAAGCAAATGTTCTTTTTTCAACAGACATCGTTTTACTTCTCTGACTCAAATTTATGGCAGGAGTCCCATAAGTAATTTTTATGCTTCCACATAGAATGAACAGGCATAAATATTCCCATTTGTATTCAGTACAAAATACTTGAGCATAAAAGGAAACAGATTTTCATGTTCCCAAAAAATATAGACTGAAATTGTCAATGGAAGGCAGTGAAGCTGTGTGAAATTCTGCAGTGCAAAATGCTACCCTTTAATCCCTCTTTCAGAATTTGTGGAGTTTCTCCACCTAACCATGCAGCTCCACATGAGACTTAGAGCAAAAGGATTTAGTGTTTAAATGCCTTGTCCGTAGTTACATTTGTGGCTTCCCCTCTGCCAGTTCAAGGCTGGTCTTTCAGAGGTGCAGGTAGCCATCTGGTCTGAAATAAAGACTTCTGGGAAAGGGAATGAGGCTATCAAGTCCCATGACCCATAAATAGAGTTCTGGAATCCTGAGTAACAAGAACGTCCATGAGAGTTTGCACCCTCTAAGAAGCGATGGGAAATTAGTCACTGCCTCTCTGGTACTGGAACTGCCATCTAAACAAGGACTGCAGAATTAGGCTGCCTTATTTTCCATGGACTGCCAAAGGTATCTGTTTATTTCGGCTCATACTACTATGTTCTGGGAGGCTGGTATCGGATCCCTGTATCTCAGACCTCCTGGAAACTGTTTTAGGTTTTTTCTTCCATTTCATTCACCTTAAGAATTAATGAACTGCTGAAAATCCTCGCTAAACTCGGCCTGCAGCCCAATCCTGATTCATTTTCTTTAAGCAGAATTCCTAGCTATGTTTGTTCTAATATAATGGGCTGTAACCAATTAATCACACAGCTATTAATGGAAGTACAAGGCAGTACATGGCAAGCTTGTTAATTTGGCCATGGGAATTTGTTTGGTGAAGATGCAAAGAACATCAGTCATGCTGACAGCCTCACTTGTCCTCTGTGCCGCTACCCTCACCACTGAGCCATGACATGGAGCATTCAGGGTGGCTTCTGGGGGTGAGAACCCCTCCAAGCTGGGTAACCTGGTGAATTCTGTGCCTTAGCTGAGGGAACGGCAGGAAAATGTACCGTGAAGGCAAACACTGAACTCCTGTATGAATGTTAGGCCTTTTTAAATAGTTTCCTGCCAGAAGTGAACGACAGGAAATACATTAGCATAGGAAGCTTACATGCAATTAATAATCTGAACTTTGTCCTCCTGACAGCACAGAATTGTTTTATGAATTTTTTAAAAACATGAAATAGATGTTTGACGTGAGCAATTAAGGAAAGCTATTTGGAATTGCAAAATTAATTAAAGCTTTAAAATGTCTTTACACAGTTATAGACAGAAGCAAAAGTACTGGAAATGGAGTAATGAGGGAGGAAATTGTTTCTTCATACAGAGACATTTAAACCAAGAAATCTTCCAATTTTACTTCTGAATTAAATTGCTTTTAATTTTAGATGCTCAACAGTGATATTTGTATACATTGGGAGTCTCACAAAAACAGGGAGGTTTTGTATGTTAGAGGTCTTGAAAATGTTCAAATCCCCTTTTTAGAGATTTTGGGGAGTTACGTTTTATGTATCTTTGTAAAAGGGAAGGGCACATGGCCTTGAGGCTTAATTTCATGTTTCCCTACATCAACCTTTATATGCCTTCCAATGGGAAAAGCATTGATGTTTCTCCATTGAGAATATTGAGCATCTAGGAGAATTTCTAGGTTTCTAATCCTGTTCCCTGTGCAGAGAAACTGTTCATTATTTTCAGTGTAATGTCTCCACATTATAAACCTCCCTTACAAAGGTGAGTGTCATTGTCTCTGTTTACCTGGGAGAATGTGCAGCCCAGAAACGGGGGATGATTTATCCACATCATCTTAGTGAGCTGGTGATTGAGGCTGCTGTTTGCTGATGGCTTGTGCCTCAATTTTATCCTCCTGTAAAGGCTGGCTCAGACATGACCTCTCAAGGGCTCTGGTCACATTTTGTATTAATAACAGGAAGGAAAAATTACTTTGGATAGAATTCTTTCTCACATGCTGAAAATAAAAGAGACCCTAATATTACTTTATAATTTTCCCAAAGTTTTCATTTTGCTCTGTTGTTTTGTTTAGCACCAGTTGTGAGAAGGTCTGGCAGCCACTTGAGGGAATACAGAAGTAGACAAAGTCCAACCTGGATCAGATCAGACATATTTTTTCCCTGTGCTAATAGAATCACTGCTGGTGTCAACAAGGATTTTCCTTGTCAATTCAAAGCTTTTCTTGATCATTAGAATTTAAATTGAGATACTTAGAGAGGCAGCAGTATTTCACTCCGAAGCAGGATACAGTGGCTGTAGTGTGTCAGGTGAGGTTACCTTGGCTACCCTAAGGCTTTTGCAAGTCACACTTGACTGACCTCAGGCTGGTCCTGCCTCCCCCAGAGCAGCTGCACTGCTCATCACCACAGCCTGAAATTTCCCTGCCCCAGATGTACCACAGGAGACCTTTCCTTAGGTGAGCAGATTCTTCTTTCCTCCAGCTTCCCAGACAGGCTCAAACCCTGCCAGTATTCATGAGCAAGAAGGTGAGAGGTTTCAGGGCTAGGGATGGTGGGAAATTGCTGATTAGAAAACCGAAATCCCAACTTCAGCTGTCAGTGTGCAGCAGAAACCCTGTGATTCCAGCTGCAATCCCAACCGGGGCCATTAGGTAGCATGTGTTCACTAATATGCCGAGAGGTTTGGAGAAATCACTGGTAACAAGGGAAGGACCTTGTTAATCATGTTAATCCTGTAAAAAAATGTCTTTTTCTTTCCTTTTTCATTATATAATTTAAAGACATGCCTAAGGATAAATAGTGTTCAGCTAAATTTGGCATAAATAAGGAAACTGTTTAGGCTGGTTGTGTGTGAGTTCTTGGATGGGTGTGATGGGCTAGATTGGAAACTGTCTTTAATGCACTGTACAGTTGGCTGGAGAGTGATTTAAGGTTTGGTGCCAAATGACTTTTGATCAGGTGTGCAGGAAGCTTCATTTAATTCTCACAGTGACTTTGATCACTGTGTATGAGACTTACTTAGACAGGAGATTTCCCTAGACTGCACACTGCCAGACACCTTCTGGCCCTACAGCTCCTTTTCTAGCTCTATTGCTTCTCTGGCTGCAGAGGCCTGGAGCATGGCATGAGTGTCTGCACTCCACTGAGCTGCCCTCAGCTTGTGCAAAATCCTGTACATTTGGAAGCTAACCTTTATTTGCTCTAGTTTAAAAGAATGCTGATGTCTCTGTTCTTTGCAGTTGCAAGGGACAGCATTACCAGAGTGCTGCAGACCTTTTAAGCCTTTGTGAGTGGGATGGCTGTACCTCCAGATTGTGTATATTTGTGAGGTGGAATGAAGTGCTGGCTGCCTTGTATTGGAGACTGCTCCTTCTTGCAGTGGTCAGTGCTGAGGCAGGAGCAGGGGCAGCCAGGGTGTCCCTGGGCAGTGGAGCGTGGAGAGCAGCTCTGCTCTCCCTCCACACCTCCTCGGGTGGGTGGCACCTGTCCCCAGTTTGTTTGACAGCAGTAGGTGCAGGATCTTTGCCTGATGGCAGGATCTGCCTTTTGTTCCTTTGATCCAGAAATGTTCTGTAAGGCTTATTTCTTGGCCTGGCAAATCTGTTTTGAGGGCTGGTGACAGCTGCCGTGCTTTTCTTCAGGAAACCTTTGCCACCAAGTTTAGGAAATAAAAGCTCTGTTTTGGTTCAGTTTCTCTGCATTTGCTGTTCTGGTGGGCAGTCGCCTCTGGTGTGACAGAACAGGGCACCAGTACCAGCCCCAGAGGGAGCTGCTGGGGGTCATGAGGAGACTGTCTCATGGCAAGTGACACGCCTCTGACTACTCCATGCAACCAGGAAAACCAGATTGTGGATTTTTGTTGTCACAGTCTCTTCAGGAGCCTCTTGGAAAGGTCAAAGGTGGCACTTGGCCGATGCCCTCAGGTCTTGCTGTGTGTGTGCCCCTCCCCAGGGAGGCCAAGTGTCCTGTGTGAGGAGAGCCTGGCCAGGCTCCCAGGGAGCCGTGTGGCACGGGGGCCCTGGAGTTCAGATGTGACAGGTCTTAAAACTTGATACTGTGTGACTGATAGAGATAATCTAATAAAGCATTAGCAAGACTCTGCTCTGGAGACACAGCTGAGCACGCCCAGCCGAGCAGGGTCATTGCAGCACGGGTGCAGGTGTTTCCTTACTGCTGAGAGTGGAGGGAGGCTGTGGCTTGTCATCTATTTCAGCTCTGCTGTCAGAGCCAGGAGGGGAAAAGAGCAACCTGGCATTATTAGAAATCACAGTATCACTGGAAACTCCACAGGTTGGAGCCTACCTGCACTGAGTACAGAGGCTCAGAGGTGTTTCACTGGGAGCCACCTAAACCTGTTGCTTGAAGATGTGTCTGTCATCAAGAACTTTCCTTATCAAAGATCAGTTTTTTCCAAAAACTGGTTCAGGTGGCCTAAAGGCTAGAGTGACACTGAGAAACCATGTCATTGAATGCAGGGGGAAAAGGCAGAGCAAAAACACTATCTAATGATCTTGCTGTCTGCTTATCCTCCTGCACCAAACATCTGTGTTTGCCTATGGAATTTCCTAGTCTGGAACAGCAGTAAAGAGATAGGATTGATAGACATACTGCCTTGAAATGACACACATTCTGCAGCAGAAAAAATGGTATTTTTATGGTGCCCATATTTAAGATGAGGAATGCTTTAGTCTGTCCTACAAGTCTCACTTTAATTTTGTAAGAGGAGAGACAGGAAGTTGCCTAACTAACCTAGTTAAATCCAATCTCAAAAGATCATTGTCAAGAGAACATCCCCAAGTATCTTCCCTGATTCTCCTCCCCATCCCAGGGTGGAAAAAGAGTGAGCTGGAGGCCATGTGGTACTTGAGCTGCCAGCTGGAGTTAAAGCATGACAGCTTGACAACACAGCCAGAGAGCAGACAAAATGGACTATGACTCAAAAAGCAGTGCTAGTGTAATGGGAGAGTAAATAATGGTCAACTCTTGATCACAGTTGCCTTAGTAGTGGGAAATGCTGAGAGAACTCTTCCATGTCTGAGTTTAGACACTTTAACTTGCACATTGGGGGACACGTGCTGATGTCAGGCTTTCACTCCAAGAGGGGTAACTGAAACAAAACAAAAACATCTAACAAAAAGGTTGTTAGATAGCTTATTTCTTGGACAGCTGATGTGCATTCCTCAAGATAAACACAGCCTATTCCAGAACACAACAGATAATCAAGTACCCTTTGAGACAATCCGTGTTCATCTGGTGCTATGGTTCCAGTTTAAATCAATAAGTGTTAGAATTCTCTGATCACTTTTGTAGCCTGTCTCCTGTCTGAGCTCACTATTGAGTAATTTCATAATGCACTGCCTTCTATCCATCCTTCATGACCAGTGATAAGGAAAAAATTACTGAGAATATTCTCCACTACATTCTGCTTAGACTTTTTATAACAGTGCATTTGGGAGTGAAGCTGGTGTTCTGAACCACAGTGAACCATCTTCTCCCTTGGGCTCTTCCTCTTAGACATCACAGCAAATTTGTTTCAAAGTAATTGTATTGGGCATTAACAGTTAAACAGCATAAGGAAAATCACACAAATTCAGGAAGTTTTCTTTGGCTGTTTTTATATAAATATTCTTGAGTTTTAGCAATTTATGGACCCTTCTCAGGCACACTTGACAAATTTCCAAGTCCATTTACTTGAAGTGACCAAAGCATCCCTAGCAAAGAAAATGTAATGCTTTGTCTGACGTTCCTTGAACAATCCAAGAACTGGCAAATGCTGGTGTTCCTTGCAAGGCACTCTTGAAATCCATCCTGTTTGATTTGAGCCACCTTGCCTTTATGTGTAGAATGTAGAGAAATTCTCCTGCAGCTCTTACAGCAGCATCCATGCTCATGAAACAGAATAACACCTAAAAGTTTCGGTTTTTGTTTTTTTTTTTCATGAGGTGTGGTGTCTAATCTCCCTGGCTGAACAGCAGAAGATACATTCTGCTTCTGAAAGCTCAAGTTCAAAACCAGAGACATTCTCAATAGGTGCTCAAATTTCTGAACACAGCTTTTTGTGTGTGCTTTTCATTAAGTTGACTATCTGTTCTTGTTCTATCTGTATGTGAAACAATAAAACAAATGCAGAGTGGAATACTTCCTTTCTTCCCATGATTTTAATGTCTGCTGGAAGGTTTTCCTTAGCTCTGAAACAGATTTTTGGTTGCTACAATCATGTTATTCAGGTTCACATTACAGGAATCTATGACTAAGCAAGTACCCAGGAAACCCTTCCCAGAGGCTTGTACACTATGCTTCAAGTTCCTGTATCATATCATATATATGTGTCAAAACTTTTTTCTTAAAAGCACAGATACTCTCTCCTGCCAAAAGATTGCTTTTTTCCCTTGTTAAAAGATAGGAGTAGTAGATGGACAGTTCATGTTCCTATTCAGTCATGCATGCTTGCTGCTTTTATTTGTCCTTTCATTAACTCTCAAGATTTGGCACAACAAGAGCATTATATAAGATTAAAAAATTCTTACATAAGTCTGAGTGAATGCCTTTCATGAAGTAGTGGGTACTTACCATGGCTATAAGTAAAAATGAATCACTTCCTTTTTAAACTGGAGCTTTCAACCTTGTATTCTGTGTGGTTAATTGCCACAAACCAAAATAACCTTTTGAGCTCTATGAATTTTCACAGCTGCAGACTGGGGGGAAAAAACCTCTCACCAATAAATAGAAACTTAAGAATTTCCAAAAGAAATTATTCCCCACTCTAATTGCCTCTTTTAGCACAAAGCCCAGCTCATTTATGCCAGAATGTTAAATGTTCCTAACACGGTTGTAGAGCCAAGAACCTGAGTATCATCTGCAGGACAGAATGAGAAAGAATAAAGGCAGGACAGTGTGAATTCCCCACTTTAGAACAGCACGGAGCACAGCCAACAGGTCAGGAAGTGCAGGTAATTAGCTTTTGCTAAAAGCTGCAGATTGAGTAGGATCAGGGCTCAGCAGCCCAGTACCAGAATCAGGGAGAACTCTCAACATGTCCCTATATATAGGGAATTGCAGGAATGTACTTTGTGCATGCTTTTAAACTATGGGAATATGAATCCCAGACCAGATTAGTATGTGGAACTGGAATTGGCAGATAAGGAACCTAGGAAGAAACTGGGAGAAAAGCTTATTTCCAGGGTCCTTAATAGAAATACTTGAGAACCAGAACTGGAAAAGATCAGAAATTGCAGGAACAGGGACTCTGTTGTAAAACTCGGTCACGCTGGAGGAGAATTCTTTGGCCTGTCATCCTTCTCCGCTATGGGAAGGTCATCTCCTGGTACAAGAGTGAGTTCCTTGCTTCTCTGAAAGACAAGTAAGAGCAGCCATGAAGCAGCAAGACAGAATCTGTGAAGTACTGGGTTTGCAGTGGGAAGAGATGGAAATAAAAGGGAGGCTGAAGGTCAGAAAACCACTGGCTGTCATGTTAAGGAGGAAGCGGAAAGAAATGAGGAAAGCAAAGAGAAGTATTTAACAGATATCAAATGAAGCAATGGTAAAGAGTACCTAAAGCTGGAGAGAAGAATAAGGTTAAAATATTCTGCTAAAATAATGTGGTAAGTCATCAATACAGAAACTGAAATCCCATGATGGCAAACACAGGAATGGCAAGTATTGGATATAGTCAGCACATTAAAAGACCAGTGGATGGCAGCATATTTTAACTACCAGGATACAGGGTTGTCATGCCACATGTTGTGGTTGGAGCTCATCTGCTGACTAACACATCATATGCCCCAAGAACAAATCCATGTTTGACTGTGGGAAGTCAGCACAAGCCACAAAGATTTGTGCTTTTTATGTACAGGTCATGTTTCTCCAAGACAGTGGTGACCACTGCTGTAGCTGTCTCACACTGAGTCATCTGGAAGATCAGGAGCATATTCACAAGAACAGGAGTCAGCTGCACACACACTCTCTATGAGCTTATAAGAATATTTTGGGAGTAAAAATTCCAAAGGCCCCTGAAGAATCACCTTAGGACATTACTTCTGATAATTCAGTATGGTCTCAGTCCCAGGTTTATTGTTCTGCTATAAAGCTGATGATTTCTTCTCAAAAGCTGGGAAGGAAGTCTGTATATTATTGAGAATTTTTTGAGATATAAAATTATATATGAAGACAAAAACTGTGTACCACTTCCAGTCATAGCATAACACCCACCCAACCCAAACCTAGTGAGCATGAAGTAATTACAGGGAACACTTATTTGCTAATTAGACTTAAAAAAAACCAAACTCACATTATTCTTGATTACCATATTTATTGACTCCAAGTGGAAAAAACCAAACGAGTCTTAATGGATTTGACTCATTACCATACATACT
This sequence comes from Cisticola juncidis, assembly GCA_013400215.1. Classification (NCBI taxonomy): domain Eukaryota; kingdom Metazoa; phylum Chordata; class Aves; order Passeriformes; family Cisticolidae; genus Cisticola; species Cisticola juncidis. The sequence continues at coordinate 1,043,844 of VXBR01004351.1, read as the reverse complement.
GTCTATATTCCCTGTTCACATAAATTTCAACTGAGAAAGAAAAATATACATTTTAAAAGAACAGTTTCTAAATTAATTTCCTAAACAAACTTCCAAAAAACTTCTGAAAGTTGGAAGGAAAGCTTTTTCAAGAGGTATAGCTCATGTTTTCTGAAGCAAAACGCTTGATGTAAAGCACACCTGACATCTGACTTCATACACCTCAGAGGTTTCCTATGTAGTCTTCACTAAAGTGTACTTACTCAATGTTTCACAGTATCAGAGCACGAGTTCCTCCATCAGCTTTCAAACCTGTGAATTAGGTACTCACTGTAAACAAGGCTTATCTAAAAGGACAGTTCAAATACAAATAACAGAGGGCATTAGTAGCCAAGTTTCTTTGGGAGATAAACTGCATTTGGTTCTAACTTCCTGAAGAAAAAGCAGCAGACAAAAAGCATGGTAATTTCTATTATTTGAAGCTCTCCAGTTTTAAGAGCATTTGTAAAAACAGACCAGATTATAACAAACTGAGATTTGCATAATTAACTTTGAAACAAAGCATTCTTAGTGATAAATGCATTAAGAGCTGAAATAATAATGTTAAGACAAGCTATTGTTTGTCAACTTGTCAGATATGTGTGCTGAAGCTTCCCTTCTAATTACAAGATGTTTAGTACACCACAACAGATATTTTAAAACTAATACAGATGCTGGAATGTTTCTTCAATTGTAGTGCACTTTGTCTGAGAAGATTACCATGACAAAATATGAAAAGGGAAGAGGACAGAAAGCAATGATTTAGACACGTTCTAATTTTTCACTCAGGAATTCTTCCACACTATCTGTATTCCACTTGAGGATGCTCAGCTCTTCTGCAATGTTCCCACTGTCGTCCAGCAGCTTCAGGACAGGGTCAGAACCACGCACATACTGGGGGCAAAGAAGGAAAGTCAGTTACCCTGGTTGGGAAATGCATTCTCCACACCAACACTGCCCTGCTCTCAAGTGATTCAAATCAGTTCAGACTTCTGACTTGCATTTGATGTCAGAGAGAGCAAGGTGGAGGAACAGTCAAACAAAGAGGGGTGGGTGTCAGAAACATCTCCTTGTTCTCCATGGGGTAGCACAGCACTGCATGTGCAGAGGGGCAATGCCATCAGCCTGGCTTTGAAGGAGGGTATTTCCTCCAACTGTTTCAAGGTACCAAAGCTAGATTTTTGATAATGAATGTTTTTTCTTATATGATCAACAGCCTTTTACCATTTTAGAAATTCTGGGTCACTAGAACAGATCAAAGTTCTCCTATCAATTTCTAATGTAATCACATTCTTTCTTGCTGTATCTGTGCCTACTATGCTTCGCTGGTAACATAATTCTTCAGCGCTTCTCAAACTCCCTAAGTGCCAAAACAAGGAATGCAAATAAAAGTTTTTAACAGTATCAGAAAGCTCTGACCATTTAAGTTCATAGGAATATTTCCCCAGGAGTATTTCACTTTGCTCAGCTGAGCTAACCTAGTTAGCGTTACTTAATTAAGCTAGTGGCACCTCAACTGAGTTTTCCAAAAATCTGAAATAAACAGATACATTTGCACATTTTTTTTCTGGTAGTACTTGATACCAATTGTAGTCTAGACTGCTTTGATGTTCAATAAATCTACAAAGTTAAAAAAAAAACCCCAGTCAGACGTACAGAAGGAGAGAAAGGTTTTGAAAGAAACTGGAGGACACGGAGACATGAATGAGTGAGACAGACAGAGGAAATCTGTTTTACACAGAATCTGCTGCTGAGAAGACAAATCATTCATTGCAGCCATGCATAGCTATGAAGTGATTCCAGATGGTGCCATTTGGGCAACAGGGATGGGAGCACAAGATGTGAGAATCAAGATGTGTATCTTTGAAGTACACTTGAGGTTCACAGAGGATTTTAAGAGGAAAGTGAAGTCTTGGATTAGATCTTGAAACCAAAGAATTGTTGGAGCTTAAGGCAGTGCAGCTTATGCAACTTTGCATATATGCAAGTCATAAGAAACATCATTCAGTATATGCATTTCTATAAAGCTGGATGTCTGAAGTATACAGAGAAAAACCAGCACAACAGAACATAGCAAGGTAATTCTGAGAGAGAAGGAAAATCCAAGAATCACTGAATGTATGGAAATGGCAGCTCCATAAGAAAACTAGGGGAGAACAAAACAGGAGAAAAAGAAACTATGACAGAACAGCTTGAGTAAATCCAAGATATCTATAAAGATCAGAATATAAACATTCCTCAGATTCTTTTTCCATCTGCTATAATAATAGTATTTTTTCTTGGATTAAAACCAACTGAACAACAATAAAACAAACCAAAACCTCATCACAAGCAAAGAATTAGTACCAAACAGTTACTGAGCAGTAAACAAATCAGTATTATTAGCAGGAACTTGTAATGATTCACACTGGCAATGCAAATATATGTCCTCTACTAAAGGATTACTTGATTAGGGAACAATCCACAGGACAGTCTTCACCAAACCTAGTTCTTCTTAATATCACAAACAAAAAAGTTAGGCTACTACTTACCTTGATTTGCAGTCCCCTGAAGAGTTTTGGCTTATCACTCCTGACGAAAGCTGCAGTTTGGAGAAAAGAATGAAAAGCTGTTACTTACTTGCATAAAGCAGATTTATGTTAAATTAGTATTCCCCAAATTATATTTTTTAATTATTCTGTAGATGACATTTTAGTGTTAAGATCCTAGTAGCTTCACAAAATTAATAATACTAAACTTATTATGCCAAAGGAATGCCTATTTTTGCTAGTAACCCAACAAGAATGGTATCTGCTTGGATTTTTCTTGCACACTAGTGCAACTGTGCAGTTTATGTGCAGGCAGGGCTGACAGCCCTCAGCAGACTGGCCCAATGCTGCAGCTACACAAATGTGAGGAAAAGCGTCGGAGCGATGCAGATCTGGCAGAGGATCAGCTCTGAGGGAGGCTGAGTGTGACACCCACTCGTCAGCACACGCCACAGCTCTGCGGGGCAGGGCACGCAGGAAGCTGTGGGGAGAGGGGCTGTTCTGCTCAACAAGACACACAATCTCCTCTTGCACAGATCTCTGAGATTATGTGATGAAAACCAGCAAGAAAACAAAGCTAGAAAACAGGAAGAGAAGCTCGTATTTCCTCTTCTCTTGACACTCCTGGAGGCAGTCCTACGTGGAGAGAAGGCCAGGTGTGAGGTGGGCTGCTGCTGCACAGCTCCTCACTTGCACACTGCAATACCTGCAGGCAGCAGGTACTCACAGCAGCACAGGCCCTGCATCTCTACAGCTCAATCCAGGCCTTGCATTAACCTTAACTCTGAAAAGACAATATGAAGTATTTCAGGGCAAAGTGTGAGCATAATATCCCCTACTTCCAAGCACTTCACCCAAATGAGTGTCTGAGTTCTAGAAATATTTAAAACTTATTTAGAAAATAACAGTCCTCGTTCCTCCTTTTCACAGTCAGGTTGTGCTAAAAGCTGAATTTAGTATCTATATTGACATTAAGTGGATTCAGGATGCTCCTGTAGTACATCAGTAGCATCTCCCCAAGGATGGACCCTGTCAGTACAGACTGACTCCTACAAGGGTGCCAGCTGCATGTTAAAGCTGCTTTTCCAAGGTTATAGACAACAATGAATCTCTCACAAATTGCAGTGCATCCAGCTGGTGCATGGAGATGAGTGCAACCTCAGGACTCATGTTTCACACTGCTTGACAACGTGTAGTGCTTTCCTCAGTAATTGCAGAGATATCCCCTGGTATCTTTATACCTATCTTTACATTACTGCAGACAGTTACCTTAACACTTTCTCAGCATGATTATACAGTGGCACTTATTTTCTTCCCTCTTCCACCGAGCTCTCAGTACAGATAAAAATCTGTACTCCGCTTGCTGCACCAACCAGTACACAATGTACACAAGGTAAACAAATACCAAGGGCCTATGGAGCTGCCAGAGGTACCATGCCCCTGAAGAAAATGAGACTTGTCTTTATTCCTTCTACAGGACTATGCACTAATGTCATACTGTAAGCTGTATAGAACAATTTCAATTAGCACAAAATAAGCAGTACTGGCTCACATACTGCAGTTTGCTTCTGATTTAAACTCAAAGATGTATTTTCATCTTCAGTGTTTCCCATGCCCCTGTGACATGTTGTCATGGCTGTCATCAAAAGTAATGTGCAAAAAAGCAGCAGACATTTCTCATTCTTTGTCCAATATTCCACAGAATGTTGAAGTGTTTCTAGAGGAATTTTTCCACATTTTTCTTCAACTTAAATCTAAAGCTGAAATCAGTCTCTAGGGCTTTATATGAAAAGAGGCTTTTAAGAAGCAGTCAGTACAGCGGGTAACTAATTGCAAAATGGTAAAATGGATAAAGTTTCTGAAACAAATCTGAACTCTGGAACTCAGCTGTAATAAAGAACTGCCTTTGGGAGGGACCTCAGGTTACAGCACGTTAAGCTTGTGACAGGTGTGAGGATTTGTTACTTGAGTGACAGATGAAAGCTTATTGGACATAAGGGGCTGTTCTCTGGCTGCAGTGTTGGACTAAACAAGCTCACATAAAGTAGAAACAGCATTAGGTGCAAGAAGCAAGTATTCTATAGGCAGCATTACATTAAAAGTAGCTATTATACACTTGTGTCAATGTCAAATGTCTAAATCTTCTGAAAGCTGAAGCACTATAGAACATTTTTCCTGAAATTTTAGACAGCTGGAACAAAATTAGTTTCTGTTATGGCATATTTATTTCTAATGCTGATCATAGTGACTTTCTGCATCACTCACTTGAATGTGCAATGCAACAAAGAAAAACACTCAATGTACAAATAACTTAATTTGTTATTGGAATTTTGGAAGCTAAAATAAGGAACTCAAATACTGACATGCATTAAAAACACAGATTATCCCATCAAACACTTTTTTATTTCATTCCACAAAATCAGTCCTTGAGTTGAATTAGCAACTTGAATTGAAATGATGGGGTTTGGAAGTCAGATGCAGCTACATTTAGGGACACATGACTGCCTGCTTAACATGGGATGCTCCACCTTCAATTGCTCCAACAGTTTCCCCTCTATACCCTGACATCAACATTGCTTCTTAAGGTTCTGTGTCTAAATGGTACTTGCACATCATCTATAATCCATTATTTAGTAGTTTGGTGTTTAACATTAAATCCTATTCAAGGGATCTCCCTGTTTTCTTCTCTCTGCAGCAGCTTTAGAAATTACACACCACAGAGAAAGAAACCTTTCTCTAACCCATCCGTGGGTGAGCAGGACAGGCATTTTCACCGTGACTTCTGTAAGATGAACTCTGAACTCAGTGCCACGACACCACGTTCTGGTGGATGACACACCAGACCAGAAGTCAGAGCTGCTCTCCATTCAGCTTTGCAAAGTCACTTCACCTTATGCTCCAATAAACCATGAGCAGTACAAAGCACTTGTGTTGGGAGGCACTCCTGAGCTGTTCCTGAAGAGCAGACAGGATTGCCCCACAATCAACAACAACAAGGTCAGAGAAGTATCAAGTGTGCATGAGCATTTTAAAGGCTGGCCCCCATGGAACAGTGCTTTTAAAGAACTAAACCTGCCTTTACCTATGAACACACCAGGATGGAGAACTCAGTGCTATTGTTATCATCTCCATTTGTTTCGATACAAAACGTAGAGGGGTAATAAGAAAGGCTGTGAAAACCAGTTGGTTGGAATTAAATCCCAGAGCCCAAAGTGGAGACTGCAGGAATATAAGAATCCCTGTGGCCAAAAAGGGCAAGTCTGTGTAATCCACACACCCCCCTGCACTATTCTCTGAGGCGCAGCAGGACACAGCTTAAGAGAACTTCCAGATCCAAAATGGACCTGAAACATCTCCCCAAGCAGAACAAGCAGTTGTTCTGAGTTAACTTGAATAAATAGAAAGCAAGTGCAATATTACTTCAGATAAACTAATGGGTAGTCCATGTGCTTGGCTGTGAATTATTAGACACAAGCTGTTTGAAAGTAAGAAATTTTACTGGAGACACAAGTTTGTGCATAATGCTGCAAAATTTTACATTAAAAAGGCACAAAGGATTTGACCATTTTGTACCTGAAATGAATGTAAATTAAAAAACATTTTATTGAGGCACTGCCAATTATCAAGTGTTAAATCCATGAAAAAGAAAAGAAACAAAAGCAAAAGGTAGAGCAAAAGAGGGACATTTTATGAAGACAGGAAATTCCAACATTTAATAATGCCACCAATAGCAGAGCATTGCTAAGACAATTGGCGATATTTGCTAGAAATGTGAATATGTAAATCACTGGGCAAGACAAAAAGCAATAATGTCTTCCCTCAGACATCTGCTGTGGGGACAAATACATGTCCTACAGTTCTGAAGATGGTATGAGTCTGCTTCAAAAGTTACCATGAAAGCTGAGCAAAAAGACTGAACCATAGCACACAACAAGCACTCATTCACATTTTAATGACTATAGCTCTGTACCTTTTGGGGACCTCAGTTTGAGATAAAAATTTAAATTTAAAAATTCACATGGCACATCAATAACTACTATTTGTAGTCTCTTGATCAAGTTACAATGCAGCTGTTCATGATTTTATAAAAAGCACCACATGCTTTCAGAAATGAATCCAAGACAGAGCTCCAATCAAGCCTGAAGAAGAAACTTCAAAAAATCCCAAAGACAGGATACTTTGTAGAAGCAGTTGGACAAGAGAGATTTCTGAATCTGAAGGGAAGCATTGTTTTAATTTGTGCGTCATCTGTTCGCAGAGGATTATGATAAAGCAATCCATGTCTCCCACTATAATATCCATATTTCTTAGCAAGAGTTTTAGTAATGCTTTCATCTGTGCAAAATTTAAGGTTCATATAATTTTCTAACTTTCTTTTGTCAGTATTTATGAATTACAGATTGAAATAAATAGGAAATGAGTGATTTTACCTCATACAATACAATCCCATAAGAAATTACATTTAGTAGCTAAAAGAATCCCCTTAAAACTTGGGGAACTTGGGTGATAGAATAGTGCTGATTGACTCTGAAGCCAGAGGATTTACTGTAGCTGCACACTGCATGAGTTCAAGGATAAAGGACCTTATTTCTAGAACAGATTTGCTGGAAACACATCCATTTCTTAACTCACAAAGAGAGGTGAGAATTATTTTACTGAAAAAACGAAAGAATGGAAAGAGATGAAAGGAATGTACAATGAAAAAACCCATTCAGTTTTTTAAACAAAGTGGAAAGAATGTAGGAGTCTAAACACCGATCTTCTATCTCATGGACAGAACACAGAACACAGCTGCCACAAAAGTCAACTTAAAACAAATATGCTAGATTAATCACTGATCAGCTAATTCATTATCATATTCCAGAGTCTTAGTTTTATGGATGTCAGCCAAAAACTATCACTGTGTTACCTGGTATATTAAGATATTGCTTAGTCTATGAATCTTGTCACTTAGGTTTTTAATATTCTACTTTGATGGAGTGCTTTTAAATGACAAATATTTAAGAACAGTTTTTACAGAACAATTTCAAAATATATGTAATATAGGGATTCATTTTAGAGTACAGCATTTGTAATAGGGTAGTTTCTTTTTAAGGGAAACTTATGAGTAAGAATATTTCAGTACTGGATTTAGAAGAGGCATACAGAAATGTGGTCTGTTATCAGACATACCACAAGAAACTAACAGACATCCTTGGCCATATTCACAAAAGCCAAATTTAGTAGTTTGGTGTGACTACAAAAAATACCATCCAGTTCAAGACTGAGATAATCTTGCTGGAGACCAGACTTTCCATCCTCTTGCTGAGGACTACATTTTTGTCATCATTCCTCACTCCTTTGCTCTCCTAGCATATACAAATATGTCCTATATATAATGATTCTCACATTTCAGACACACAGGTGTGTTGAAAAGCTGTTTATTGAAAGAAACTTTGATAGAGGATCGAGCAACCCACAGCTTCTTCCAACTGTGTAACTTTTACAAACCTTTACTAATTCAACTGATTTTAATCCTTAACTATTGTAGTATGTGAATCTCATAATAAAAAATCCAACCACACTAAAAAAGCAACAAAACAACACTGTTCATTCTTTAGCCAAATAAAACATAATCCAGACGTAGCCTGAGACACATCAAGTCTGTGGGACTAAGCCAAGTGACAAAACAATTTATACAGGCACATAAAGGTCAAGGCTCCACAGTTACCATACAGGAGCAACATACACTAATCCATGTAATTCTAGTATATACACAGTCCTGCAATGAACAATGCCATTTTGTGTATATTCTAGGGAGAAAAACCAAACACAAGTAAACAAACTCTAACCAAACCCTCCCAGAAGCTATGGTCAGGGGTTCAGGTAGTTGTGATGAGACATTGTCAGTGACAGGCTACCCAGTTCAATGGAGCCCACAAAGACAATGCTTCAAAAGCAGCAGCATGACCTTCAGGCAACCTGACTTCCATTGCAAACATCCAAGTGAAAAGCTGAAATAAAAACATTCCTTCAATGTAAATATCTTAAGATGGAGATATTAAATACTGTTTCTGTTAGTGTTAGAAGTTAAAATAAAGGAGAAAAATGGTGTATTCTGAGATTAATACTAGTGTGAAGCAAATACCAGCTGAAAGGGTATATTCTACTGCTTGTTTCTAATACCCATCTTCTAACCTCTTCTAATACCCTAGCTGTAAGTTGGGTTAAGATAAATTTAGATTGAGTAGCTGCAGAAACTGGTGATGAAAACACAAAAGAGAAATTTAGGTGCACTACTCAGTCTTTTTTTTAATTCTTACATACTACATCAAAACTGGTGGTCAAAACAGAGATCCTTCTTAAAAAGCAATGAAATGTATCCAGCCACTTTAAAAAGCAAGCTATAAGATTAATGGAATGTAAATATTTGAGGAGCTTTAGATAACCAAGAATTGCAAGGAAAAAAAACTAGTCACAATTTTCAAGGTTTTCCTTTTGCCCCATGCCAAGTCTTTGGAACACGTTTCAGAGTGTGCACACAGCAGGAATTGAGGACCATTTCCTTCAAGGATCTACACATGAAGATAGCTGAGGACACTATGCAGGCTGAAGTCAGGCTAACAGCTTAACCTTTTCCTTCAAACCTATGGCTCAAATGAGCACTTAACTGTTGCAAATCCAGGACCATAAAGCAGCTGAGTGAATGGGCAGCAACAGTTGGGAAAGTTTTTATGTTTGTTAAATTTGAACGGTCATGGAGATAATATGGACTCCTGTGCTAATGAAGTTAATCTCCTCATGCCCCTCAAGTAGGACCAGTCATTTAAAGAATTTTCATTTTGACATTTTATACAGAGGAAAAGAGAAAAGAGCTTAGCTCTGGTCTTGCAGTCATTCAACTCAACTGTGTGGGCAGAGGTGGCAGGAAAGGCTATAAAACAGTACAACTTACGTAAATTGTAACCTGTTCTAAAACCCTTTTTTCCCCACTGTTTGTCAGCCCGCCTTCAAACAGGGAGGTATTAATACTTCCCACAGTAGATGAAGTTTTTTGCTGTTTGTGGAATTTTAAATTCTAAAGCTAGATTAGTACTTATGTCAAACTATGTCCAAAGTACAGTATGGTACAGTAGGGAGTGTGGCATTAGAGTCCTCACTACAGGAAAAAAACCCAAAATAACCAAAGTACTGCTATCACCTAAGCTCTTCCCTAATTTATAAGGGAAGTCCAGCTTGAAATTTCTCACTCATTCTTTTCCTGCAGCCTCCTCCCACCAGACACTGAAGGTACTGATTTTCCTTTTACAAACTGTATTCCATTCCTGTTATTTGACTGTCAGTATCCACTGATAAAACAATTATACAGCAGGATCTGTGAAAATAAAATAATTCCATAAGTGCACAATATAATTTCATCCATCAATTACTGGAGACCAATTCTATGAGTATCAGGTCAATACAACTTTACTGAGATGATATACTGAATTTATGACTACTTGTAACATACTTTTAAAGTACCTTTTGTCATTCAGCTGTGGCAATATTTAATTTTTGAAGGAATACTAGTATCTTTACTTACCCTGGACTTGAGGGAACCTTCCCAATTTTCATCCACATACTTCTAGGACAGCTCCTGCATAAAGCTGTAATAACAAACAGAAGCCATTAATGACAAAAGTAATCTAAATTACTAGTTTATTTACAGTGTGTTATCTGTTGAACTGTTTTTCTCTGAGGAGATGCTCCTCTGTTGATGCTAATTACAAGTAAGATCCTAGACAGAATCACAGTTCCAGACTTGTCTCTGATTATGCAACAACTGACCATTCACTCAAGATACATGGTAATTTTCATTCATTATACTAAAAATATAAAAATTAAAAAAGATGATTTGAGATATACTGTTGGTGTAAGCAAAGTTTCATTAAAAATGCAATTGGACAGGTTACAATGGGTTAGTAATGGAAAAACTATTTCTTCCTTCCTGAAGATACTAACAAAATCTTGTTAAATGAAATTTTAGTTTCCACTTTAAACCTAACTTGAAATACTTACAATAAAGATAAAGCAGTGACTTTAAATTTCCCATTTGGGCTATTGGTTGATTTTAGTTCATTGTGTTTACAGAGAAAGGACAGATCACAGAAACAGCCCTTTGGTGAAGTAATATGTACAGGCTGGGCTAACTTTGATACTTGCCAGTCATTTCTGTCAGCTATGCAAGATACTCAGATTCAGTCTTCTTAAAACATAAGTTAATTTTAGTTTTAGATAATATCTACATCTAAAAACCGTTCACCTAATTATCTTGCATACTGTCATATTTTTGGACTATTTTGTGATTCTTTTTGCAACACGCAAATGTTTTTATAATTTGGTGAATCTTAAATAAATTAACAACAGATTTTCCAACTACTAAAATAGAACTTCATACTCCAAAGTAAGGCATTTTAATATTACCCATAGTACGTATACTATATATTTAATACTGTATACCAAATCACATCCTTCTAAGCCTTAAACCCCACTGTTTATAGATAAGCAAACAAAATGAGCTTGATTTAAAAAATTTTAATTTATTACCTTCCATAGACAATTTAAACCTCTGTTTTTGTGTTCTTTTAGACAGTGTTTTCACAACAAATGTGCAAGTCTGAGTATAGAAAAATATAACCTTACTGAAATTACATAAATTCACATTTCACTTAAAATATGAACTGTGAACACAAGTAATTAAAACCTTCATGAACCACTCTGAAAAAGCAAACCACACATGATATGACAGAAATCTCAAAGAGTTTTATTAACATTCCATCACCTATCGTGAAGGAGGCATTATGGATAGCCAGAAATACATGTTCATTTCTGAATATTCAAATCTGATTCAGGGCCAACTCAGTATCTGCTATGAATTAGAACATAAGAAATACTCTAATCATTTGCAGGAAAATTACAACTTCTCTCTTGGCATGAACTAATCAATAATCATTACTTCCATGAGAAACTGAAGAGAATGTTACACTGCATTATCTGTTCAGAACAGCATCTCAGAAATTTGCCTAACTACAGATACATTTTCAACTAAACACTGTATTTAAGATAAAAACCTAAGATTTGACTGTTAAAGCCCAGAAATACTATGAAACAATACTCAAGAGATCATAAATACCAGACTTCTTAAAAGCTTTTTCACCACCCAAATCAAGGTTTTAATTAAAAAAGGCAGTGATAAACAGCTCATATACTAGCCTGCATAATTAAAGTGCCTCTGGAGTTAAAACATGAAGCAATTACAAAGATGGAGGAAACATGGCACAGGGGTTCATAAACTTCAGTTACCTTGTCTCTTTGTAGTTTAAAAAAATATTCAACAGTTCTATCAGCAATCCTAGATTTAGATCCTCCTTTGCATACTCACTAATCCACTGAACATTTATCCTGATTTCTCTGATACTGACAGCTATCTGCATTCTTCTACCAAGAAGTCAGTATGAAGTAGACAAAGGAATAAATAGCCTTCTATCCCGTTAATTAACTGTTTTATGCAAGTCCATCATGAGCTAACCACACTCAAATTTAGGACAACAATAAAAAGAGAATTTTGTATTCTTATTACTGCAAATTATTCTTAGTCTTTTGCCTTCCAAACGAGAATTTTTATGGAAGAAGATCACTGTAGGAATCTAAAATATGTAAGACATTTTGTGACTACTCGTTACTCCAAATTTGTAACTCCTGGCCAATATCTGATAGAAATTTAACATGAGAACAGCTCGATCATTAATGTCTAAATTTTGAGCTTGTAATTCTGCTGTAATTGAAACCCAACTGTTCTGGTACAAAAAGGTTTAAATTCATGCTGGGACAAACAGCTGCTTTCTCGATGGCTAGACCAGAAAAAAAAGAAGAATCAACTGGCTTCATTTATAACTCTAAACAAAGGTGTCTTTTGCAAAAAACCCAGGTTTATTTGCATCACTTAGCCCCCCACAAAAGCCTAGTTGTTAATATCTACCATCTCATTGTGTCCAGAGCAGATATTCTCCAGATTTCCTTGTGAAGGCAGTCACTGTGTTCAAGTATTAATAAGAATGACATGTATCACTCAGCATGGAGGCATACAAACATCTCGAGTCAGTTCATTACACAATGCTTAACTCATGAGTCAGTTCATTTTAAATTAATGCTTCACTTGTTCTACTGCTCATGAAAGTGAGTTCAGTAGTAGAAGCAATGAAATAAAGACCTTCTAAACTATTACTGGTGTCCACGTTAACATCCCAAACAAGTGCTGATTCATGTCTGCATCTATAAAAAGAACTTGGCATTTTTTCTAATAGCATGTTTTCTCACATTACTGTGACAATATCTGAACATTTCCCTTATCTTTCCAAACTTGAGTTCAGTTTTATTCAAAAGTTTTTGGAAAGCATCTGAAACTCTTGTAACAGCTCATACTGATGCAATCAAGATGGCTCTTCACAAGCTAAAGGAGACAAACCACATTACTGGTCATGTTGCTTTAGTTATGAAGGAGAGTGCTAAGTATAGCAGAATAACACCTTTTTGCATAAGAATTGTGCTACTTAAAATATGAACTGTAAAAATAAGGAACTTTATTTTACATGAAAGAAAACATTTCATTTGCTGCCAGGAAGAGAATTGAAGTAATTTCTGCAAGACACAGTTCTAGGAGTGCCTCATCTGTACATTGATTTGGTATTGTTATCACAGCTAAGCATGGCGAAGACTCCAGAAGAAAAGTGACATTCCTGCTATGTAACAATTCACATTTACAACCAAAGAGGAATTCAGACCAAACTGAACAGCAAAAAGTGGTATTGAACAGAGATTGCTCCTTGATCATTATAAAAGTATGTTAGATCAAAGGTGACCAGAAATGTTTAATAAAATACAGCAAGTTATACCTAGTGTTACTTCTACGACACTTGGGTTCGCATGCTGCTTCCTTCTCGCTATTGACTGGGAGAGACCCTGCGTGACACAGGTTACAAAGTGTCATTCAGGCTGGATTTGTACAGATGGCTGTGATCAGCTGGTAGTACCAGCATCTCTTAAAACCTGAACTCAAACAGGCTCTGAAGGCAGAGCCACAAAAGGGGCAGGAGCTGCTTTATGGTACCTGGATGCTCTCCAGAATGTGCATACTGTCCTCTCCTAATATCAAACAGTTTCAAAAATATAGTTAAGTTCTGAGAATAAGAGAAGAAGCAAGCTTATGACTACAGCTAAGCCTCTGGAATTTTCACCTGCCTTAAGTACAAGATTATCTTCCACTAAATATTTAGTAACAACTCTCTTTCCAATGTAAACAGTGTTTTTATGAAATTCACTGCAAATTTAATCTCATTTAATGACATGAGCAGGTCCGCAGAAGACAGCTCCTCATCTATCGATTTAAAAAAATTTCAGGAAAAATATAGATGTTATTATTCCTAATGGCCAAAGTTCCTGGCCAAAATGGTACTGTGGAAAATTGGGTAAATTATCTCTTTTATGAAAGCATGCAACTTAATTTTTACTGTATTACATCTACACACCCAGAAAGCAAAGCAGGGTAATTAATATTTGTTCTTCTGAGAAATTTACAACGAAAAGAGATTTCATTGAAAGTTTCTTTTGCTTTTTTTCTAAATTCTTCTAACTAGCATTCATTTGTGACTTGTAGTAGAAAATTAGTCTTCTAAACCAGAAAACTTTAGAATTATATACAGTGAGATACAAACTATAAAATATTTACTATGGGAGAGAATGCATTTATATAGACAGCTCAAGGTTTTCAAAATCACTCTTGTCTTTCCTTTTCCTGGAGGCAGAAGATGAGTAAGAATCTGTGGGTTAACAGGGAGCAGTCAGAAAGCCTCACTGCCAGGAACATTATGAATTACTGCTCTATAATACAGAAAGCCAAGAAAATCATTGCTACACACACACATCATTCTGAACTGATGTCATCAGTAAATTTAGCAACAAAGCATCTTCTACGACTGACAGCTCATTATCCTGTGAAGGGAGATGCCTGACTCTAAATAAGAGTATGGAAACAGAGCCTAACAGTCAAGAACCAGTTATGTGAATCAGTGCTGCTCCTGTGAATAGTGGTATGTACTACAGGCAAATTGCTCTGAACAAAGCTGAGCAGAATCTAAGCTCTCATTTATTTGTGGAGAAGGAAATTCTGACTGACTATAAGGGTGAAAAAAGTCACAATGACAGTGTTCAAGCACTGAAATAATTTACTAAGGAAGACTGTATCATCTGCATTCTTGGAGATCTTCAGAACTTTTATGTCTGCCTTGACTAGGAGACTTGAAGGAGACTTTATTCTATACATACAAAATACAGTTGTGCATTATTATTACATTTTTCAGCATACAGGAAATGTGTCATCTATCACTCCTTTTGGTGTTAAATGATACCCTCCTTGCAGGATTCTATAAACATTTGTGCTGTTTAAATCCAATAACTACTGAAAAGTTCAAAACCAGCTTCTGCTTCTAGTAGCCTATTTTTATTAACTTTGGTCTTTGCAATGTTTGGTGTAAGTTCATGTGAGCAAGAGATCTGGCACAAGGGTGAGAAAGAAAATGAAGAAGCTGGGCAACCACCAAGTTTAGACCTCTGGAGCTGTCACTTGGATTAGGTGGTGTGAATACCCAGTTTGAGTGGGGTGGAGAGCAGAGTGGAATAGAGAAGGGTGACAGAAAAAGGGCTCCTGTGTGCAGGCTCTCACTTGGACCTAGTCAGAACTATGCAAGCAAAGAGTACAGACAGGAAAGGTCAAGTTTCAATTCTGGACTATAGCATCTGATTCTATCTAAGCACCTACTTACCCCTAAAGTAGAATCTCTGAAAATCTCTTTCATTCTCCAGTCTGTGCTTTTGTTAAAAAATAAAGCATCTTGCATTCTTGTAAAGAAAACAGTGAGAACAGATCTCATGGAGTATTTATTTGACCTTGCACATTTCTTAAATTTTGAGACTTTTTGAATTTTCTTCAACAAATGTAGAGTCAAATGCCAGTACTTTATCTAGATGGCCAGCCTTAATTAGCTAAAGCTATTCCATTGACCAGCACAGATGCACATCAACAACTGAAACTCACATTTAACAAATTCACATGTATAGCTTTCCTAACCCTTTTTTTTCACTGATAAGATCAGATAGAGCTCTTCCATGGGTAAGGCTTACCCTGTTATAGACAGATAATGTATTTTATCTTAGTTTATCTGACAGAGATGAACACTTGGTGAATGTGAGCCAAACAAAATGCAGTAAATCTCTGTCCTAGGCATTGACTAGTTAGTTGCACCTTCCTTATCTAGGATTACTTTTTGTCAACATTAATTTTCATTGCCAATAACACCATGTACAGAGGGAAGGGAAAGCCTGAACATGGTAAAGTTCTTGAGAAGGACATCCACTGCAGAACACTTTTAGTACAAGGAATGGTTGTGAATAGTATTTTGAAGCAACAGTAGTGGTATGAGACTTTCTCAGTTAGAGAGAACAGTATCACCTCAGTTCCCCTAACTTCCCTATCAATGTAGTCAATAAAATCATTCCTTTACTAACTGTATGGGACACTCAGTTAAAAGCAAACTTTGAAAGGAGATCACATGACATGTTAGTCTTAATTACAAAGTTCTGATTACTGGCTTGAAGGTTAAGTAAAATATGCTGTCATTGGATCATACTATTTTTGAAGTGTCAGTTGGTAAAAAACCAATGAATTTGAACCATTTTTGTGTAACTTGTTAGAAAAAATGAATACAGTTAAAAACACAATTTGATTTTTTACAAAGTATCCAAGGGAATTTACAGGACACATCAAAGACAAAAAAAGATGTGGATTTTGAGAAACAGCAAGAAGAAGTAAACTAAAAATCTAATTAATTTCTGTAAGCATTGATATGACTTACACTTATTTCACATCTCTGAGATGTCAACAAATTCTAAGTAGTTCTCTGTTTTTAACCCACTGAGTTGAAAACCAGAAGCTCCAATGAGTGGAACTATTCATGTTTAAAAGCCTCTGGCAGAACAAGAAAGCAGTCAACAGCAATTTGAGTGTAGCACTTTAATTAGTGTAATGAAAAGAAAAAAACAACAAACCTGAAAAATGAATGTAAATTGGGTCACACAGGAGTAGCCTGAAGCATTAAAAGCATTTCAAGTTATTCTACTTCCAGCAGTTATTGTGAGTTTTGTAAATTATTTTTTGAGTTTTAAAAAGTAAGTCTGATTAAGAACTATTCCTCCTTGTAATTCAAGAGCACATTTAAAAATTCTACACATGTAAAAGAGTGGAGTTTTAGGAAAGCTTTCAATTTGTTTTGTTGTTTTTTGTAACAGAAGCAGCACCCAGTCATTACATCTGGTGCCATGTTTTCTAAGTCACCAAACACTTTAACATTACAATATGACAAATACAAGACAGTAGAAATTTAAAATGCTGAAGTTCAACACATTAGTGAGCAAAATATATTTTTCAAAGCTCCATTTAGATATTGATAACTTTTATGGGTTGTAGCAATCCTGCACAGTGCAACTGTGAAATTTAATGTATGGCAAATTTTATCACAGAGTTGATTTTTAAACTCAATTTGGATTTTGACACGCATATATTGTTGAGATAATCTAAGATTATAATATACAATTAATGGAATATGCTTATAGCTGTGTCTGAAATGATCACACAGCCTAAGTGAAGCTGCAGATGGAGTGCAGCTATTTTCAGCTACTGCAAAATATGGACAATCTCTCCTGCTACTACAATTTCATGCACAGTTAGCTTCACCTCCATTTCATCCTTCTATGTTTTACACACCAGCAGTACTCTGCATCTGACAGACTGAGGCTTAAAACTTGCAGCTGTCTAAAGCAATACTGTTTAGGCTGACTTGTGAATTAGTGTGAGACTGCATACAAATTCTCTAGAGGAGGAGAAAATAACCAAAACATTTTTTCATTTTACCCACAGTCCAATTATGAAGTAATTAAAATATTTCACTGGACAGGTGTCAGCACAGGTTCAGAGCAAGACAAATTTTGTGTAACAAGAATATCTCACAGCTATTTTCCACAACGTCAATTCACAAACTACTGGACCAATAACAAGAGCAGGATTAATAAATACACTTCATTCAAGGCTATGAAACAGTTCAAATCTGTAAACATCTCATTTGAAGTTGCACTGATACTATGCAGCATGAAATATTTTTACGCCTGAAGATAGTTCATAGCCCATTTGTGAAAAGCAGCAATTATGTAAAAATTCTCAGATAGATGTGCTATTACCTTGAATTTTAAATTCTCGTTTAGAACTCAGGCAGAAGTCATGCAATAAATAACTCTTGCTTTCCCTATTTCTAGTATTTGCCACATAATTGCAAAGAGAATAAAATTAAAATCCTGAAGCATGTCCTGGAACTGCAATAGTTTGCAAGTCTGTAGCACAGACAAGCACTGTGTGAACCTTCAACATTCATTTACTCTTTACTATCAAATTTTCATTAGAAAGATTTCCGTGGTAACAGGGAAAAAAAAACAAGGAAAAGGAAAAACTATAGCAAAAGGCAGCATTCAGTTTTCATAGTCTTCATACCCAGCATGGAAATTCTTGTTTAGTAAGAAGCTGCTAAAAGTTATATTGTTAACTTTTATGTAATAGTAAAATCTCAAGCTCGATTACAGACAGGTTACATCCAGCACTGTGTTAAAATACAAGTCAATCCAAAACATGATGATTCTGAAAAAAATCTGTTAAGATAACATTAACAGTCTCCAAACATTAATTTTCCACTGGCTAGTCTACAAGAGAAGTTACCGAGTACGAGTTAAAAAAGAAAGTGAAACCTCCAAACAATCAGAAAATCTGAAATATACATTTCTAAGCAGTAGTAACAGTACAAAAAAATTCCACTTTCTGAAACAGCATTCATAAGAAAATTAGAAATGATGCTATCATAAACCAGGTAATCATGTTAGAACAATCCAGTATTTCTGTTCATGCACACAAATATGGAAAGCCCAGGACTGAACTAAGCTATCCTGGCCATTACACCATGGGTCAATGACCAAGCAGGAGCTGTCATCAAGCACCACTCGCCTCATCCTCTTCTTCTGCCCTCTTCCAATCACTTATAAAGTATCTTCCTTTTAATAGAAGCTGCATATAGTTCCCAAATACGGTCACATCACACCAGAGAAGGGCTGCCAAAGAACCAAAGGCTCCCCTGTTGGTACAGGGACATTATTTTACTGCAGTATGGCAAGCCTGCACATCTAGGCCCTGTAGACGTATGAACGCGGCTCTGAACGAATGCCGCATTTTCCTCTTGAAATGGGAATCCAGATTCTCATACACTTTATTTAATGAAGAAGTTTCATAAACATGACACATTAAACCATTCCACAAGGAATGTGGTCCAAAACTCACCTTCCTAGTTTCCAGCTGAGCTTCTTCTTGGCAGCACTCCCTGCAGAACGGATCCAACTGATTCAGATTGAACTGCCCAAGAAGGTTGCAGGAACTGCACAGCAAGTTACTGGAGAAGCCCAGCTCTCTGCAAGCTTCTGATGACAGCTGTGCTCCATAAACACTTACCTGAAAGTCAATACAATGTTACACTTTAGTGTTATTTTTTTTTATGGATGACTTTAAATGCTTTAAAGATTAGAAACAAGTAAGTCTCTTGTGACTGCTTTACAGTAATGCCTAAATGGTCAGCCCAAGGGGTCAAAACACCACCCTACTGAGAGAAGAAGGGTCTTCAACTAACAGGGAATTCCACACACTCATAATATCTACATTTCAAAGAATCAGACCTGCCAAAATTATTTTAGATGCACTTCTGATACCTCTACTGCTTTCCTATTGCTAGCTTCAAGTTAAGAAGAAAACCCAAAGGTAATGAATCAGCTGAAATGCACATGGTTACAGCTTTCCAAAGCCTCCTCTTCAAAAAGAATTTCAGAAAGTTTCGGATCGCTGAAAACACTCAAAGAAAGTCAGGTAACAGCTAAGCTCAGGACAAACACAAGCAGGAAATTATGAAATCAACCAAACTGCTCAACAAGACATACAGGTAGGATTTAAATTTCATGTTAGCATTAACGTTACAGGAAAACTGCATATACTGTAAGTGGAAGTGCAGAAAAAACCCCTTCAATTCTGATTTATCAGCAATACTCTACAACAGGCAATTCAATTACATGGCTTCTATGTAAAGCACCAGTTCTGCTTTTTATGGGCAGCAAAAGTAACAGAACCAATGACAACAATTCAAAGGTATTCAGGGTTTGTTCTCATAGAATCACTGTGGCTGGAAAAAACCTCTGAGCCCATCATTGAGTCCAATCATTACCCCAGCACCACTGTGCTCAGCCACAAACCCTGTCCCAAGTGCCACATCCACATGGCTTTTGAACACTTCCAGGGATGTTGATTCCAACACTTTCCTGGGCAGCCCACTCCCGTGCCTGACCATCTTTTCAGTGAATTATTCCTAATAGCCTATCTAACCCTCCCCTTGTGCAACCTGAGGCACAATTCTCTCACCCCATCTCTTGCTTCCTGGGAGAAGAGGCCATCAGGCTTCACCCTCCTTTCAGGCAGCTGTAGAGACTGATAAGTCCCCCCTGAATCTCCTTTTCTCCTGGGTGAGCTGCCTCAGCTGCTCCTCACAGAACCTGTGCTCCAGACCCTTCCCCAGCTCCACTGTCCTCCTCTGGGCTCACTCCAGCACCTCACTGTCTTTCTTGTAGAAAATTCACATTCCCACTGTTCTACACATGGATTTCTCACACCTTGGCTTAAAACCTTCCCTTCCAGCTGCTTGCTGTGGAGGGCAAAATGTGAGAGAGGGAATTAAGAATGGAGAGATAGAAGGCAGCTTTCCCAGATGCTTTTCAGTCTGGGTAAAAGACCCCGGGCAAAACCCACTACATCCAAAGCACCAACAAAACAATCAGCAGCACTGTGTTCGGAGGTGACTGACAGGGCACCAGCAAACTCGTGGATGATAACAGCCAAGACTCAGTAGAATTATGCTGGAAACAGAAAAGTACAGAAGCAAAACTATGCTTCTCATTCAGCAAAACAGACTTCTCACATTCACGTGCCATATAATCTATGCAGCACAACACTACCAAGTAAGGCAGAGACAAAACCCAATTCCTCTGCTGAAGTGGCCAACCTACAGCTGAAGGAACGACATGTCACTTATGTGACAGATGAAAAATATTATGGATTGAGAATTAGAAGAAAATATATTAGATGCCTCATTATTCTATTTCTCTGTATATGATAAATAATAAGAGCTAAAGCATGAATAGAGAAGCATAATACCAAAAAACTATTCAGAAATCACTATTCTGTTAGGCAGAAAGCTATTTTTCACACTTCAGGAAGTAAATTCCCATCAGAACAATATAATTTGAGACACGTAGCAAGTGATGCGCCTCATTTCATCAGCATTTACTCCTTGAAAACTTTGGCATCAAATACACGTTACACTGTTGCTTTGTTTTCACACCAATTAATTTTCCCCATTAGGAGAAAGGCAGCACCAATACAAAGTGTTTTAGGAAGAAGGCAGAAGCAGAGATCAATCTCCGACATGGAAAGCAAAAGAGGCGGCCACGGCCGCAGGAGCGGGAGGAGGCGCCTCCCGCACCGGGACACGTCTTACGCGGCTCCCCCGCCCTCACACCCGCTCCTTCTCTCAGGAACTGCAGCCGCGCTCAGCCCCGAGAGCCGGACCCAGCTCTCACCGCCTGCAGCCCCAGGAGCCAGCAGAGCCAGCGCCGCCCCAGCGCCCCCAGCTCGGCCGCCGCCGCCATCTTGGTGCCCCTGCCAGCGCCGCCGGGGGCCGCGGAAGGACCTCACCCGTGGCGGGTGTCCGACACAGCGCCTGATGCGGGAGCGCACAGACGTGCTCCCAGCCCCGGCACCACAAGCAGAAACTGCTAACCCAGAATATCTTCTGGAATTCTAGCGCAAAGATATTTTAGTCTGCTCGGAGCAGTACTTCGCAAGGAGGCTGGAGGAACTACCGTTCCCCAAAGCTGGTCGGGCATTGCGGAAACAACCCCGAATAAAGCCCTTTCCCCTTTCTTGGGAACGGCTGCCAACCGGCACATCGGCCCCCTGACAGTGACTGACAGCCGGTCTGACCAATAGTGTTGCGCTTTCCCCGCAGGAGTAGTGCCCGTGCCCAACGAGATTGGGCGGATGGGCGGGACTTTAAGCAGCGCCTTCCAATCAGGAAGGGACGCATGTAGGCGGGACATCGCCCCGCTCCGGCGGCTCAGAGCGGCGGGGGAGGCGGAGCGATTCCCGGGTCGGGCCAATCGGACTGCGCGGGGGGCGGGGCCACGGCAGCACCGCCCAATGGCGGGGGCGCGGGGCGGGGCCCGCCGCGGG